>PPKZ03000021.1:0-275461 GCA_003707675.3 Ambrosiozyma philentoma
TTTTTTTTTTTTTTTTTTTTTTTTTTTTTTTTTTTTGTTTTTTTTGTTTTTTTTTTATATTATTTATTTTTTTTTTTATAATTTTTTTTTTCCCTCCCCCCCCCCCCCCCACTTTTTTATATATATACTTTATGCCACTTCAAGATATAATAAAAAAAATGTTATTTGCGTTGTTAAAAGAGTGTTTGACAGTTACGAAAAAAATAACACAAATTATATTAAGACATGCCGACGAAAGCTAAAATGTAATTAGTTGCAAATAAACAAGAACATGAAATGAGAAGGAAAGTAAAACAGGAAAAGCTATATAAATATACATCTATCTATACCATCATCATTTGTCTTAACTAATTAACAGCTTCTTCAGGAGACATAAAGTTTGTTAATTTGGCGGACACGTCCAGTTGTTGTTTAATACAAGAAGCTAAATATTCAACTAATAAACTATCATTAATATGCTGTTCAAAAGCTTTCTTTAATGCATCTAAATCAATTGCTTCAGCTTTGAAATTTAAGTTAGTCAATAAAAATTTACCAACTGATTCATCGCCGTGGAGTTCACCACTCAACACCTTAGACAAGTATTCTTGTAAAACGTCAACTAATTTAGAAACCTCATTTATAGATTGGGAAAATTGTTGTAGTTCATCTTGATTTGAAATTGAAACCGATGATGCAGTAGATTCTGTTGCTTTATTTAAAAATTTTAATGTAGTTAATTGGTTCTTAGAATAGGTAACTTTGTTTGGAACTGGAGTAAATGCAAAGGTACCAACCTTATCTAAACCTAATTGTTGTTGTGCAAATTTATTTGGTAAACCGACTGGTGATGAGATATAAGTTTTAATAATTGGTGAAATGATTTCATTTGTTGTTTCATCTTTACACTGCAAAGTTAAATGAATTGGGGCGTATGGAGAGCATGGACCTTTTGCATAAAATTCATTCAGTAACCCTGAAAATGTGTCTATTTTGCTATTTGTTGAAAACCAACCAATGACTTGTAATTCAGGGTTGATTCTTTTGAATAATTGATAAGATGAGTGATGGTACGCTTCTTCAAATCTTAATTCGTCCTCTTCTTCCTTATGTGGCACTATATAGCTTTCTTTCACTTCTATTTCAGAACCATCATCAGATCTAGTACCTAGTAAAGTACCTATAGTTCTTGTTTTGGATTCATCTTCTTCATCATCTTGATAAATTGATTCAATCAATTGTAATAAGGCTGGAGACTGTATGTTAACTTTAATTGGAGAATTTGATGAGGCACCTAAGGGTGTCAATAAATTTGGTTTCACTATATGGAAAACTGGGTCAGACATTTCTTAATTTTGCCACAAAATAATAGTCGATCTGTAACTGTTATTTGTCGTTAATCTGGTTGTTCTAGTTGTTCTAGTTGTTCTCTACTTCATTCTACTTAAGCGTTGATTTGAAAAATTTTAAAAGGTCGTGCGGGTATGTAAATTGTCGATAACAGAGCGGGTAACCTTGTCGAGTGGCTCTGTGGCTAATTATTATTTGTCTACAAAAAAAAGCTTGAGCCAACCCTTTATGCTTCGTTATCTGCTACCTCACTTCAGCTTTATTTCATGTATCCAGAAAATTTTGAAGATTAGAAGATGTCTTTAAATAAGTAGTGGCTCCTTTTTCCACATTTGCTTTTAAAGTTTAGCATTGTAGGTTTGTGTGTTCTTGCATCATCGAAAAATAACCTACTGCCACACCAGCAAAATGATCGAAGGTTCAAGTTCAACTAACAGTTCTCTGAATAGTCCTACTCAGTCTGATATTTCCGTTCAAGTCTCTCACAATGTTAAATTATCTTCAACTTCATTGTTTGATTCTTCAAAAAAAGAGGGGCAGAGAGAAATAACTCACACTATTAATTCTACCAGTTCTAATCTCCAAAGTAGATTACCTACTACGGGTAACAGCTCCCAAAATGTTTCTAATTTGTCAACTAATGGTCAACTATGCCCAGGAATTGTCTGTCCCAATTCAATACACATACCAAAAAATGCTTTGTTTAGAGAAAGTAGTCGTTATAACGATCTTTCTGAGCACTTACTTAAACATCTTTACAATGTGAATAAAGTTGAAGACCCTACGGTGTATAAATTTTCGAGCAATCAACCAGAACCAAATCAAACTGCATGTAACACACAGAACTCATTAGTTTCTGAGAACAAGGAAGAAGACATTTCAAGTCTTGAGACTGGTGAAATACCATCAAGGAAAAAAGGGAGTAGAAGATGTTTTAGCTTGCTTGATTATCAAATATCCAAAGCTCTAGGTATAATAATTCTTCTATTTTCCCTTCTTATAATATCTGGTATTACAATTGCTCTTTATCATGTGCAAGGCAAAAAAGAATTACCAGAACTTAAAATTCATCCTGAAAAGTATAAAACGCTAAAATACCTTAAACTAGATCTGGTGGATAAGGATACCCCCATAAAATATCGTTCTAGAGTCGGAAGTGATGGTCAAAACTGGACCCTTACTTTTAGTGATGAATTTAATCTAGAGAACAGAACGTTCTACAAAGGTGATGATCAATTTTTTACCGCAATGGATTATCATTATGGAGTGACTGATAATATGGAATACTATTCCCCAGAATATGTTACAACTTATGAAGGTTCCCTAAGGATAACGTTGGATGAAAAGAAATCAAAGGGGCTAAATTATACTTCAGGAATGCTCCAAAGCTGGAATCAACTGTGCATGAATCAAGGATATGTCGAAGTTTCCGTTAGATTGCCTGGTTCATATGATTCTAAAGGTTTATGGCCAGCTATTTGGCTTTTGGGTAATTTAGGTAGAGCTGGTTATCAAGCTTCGACTGATGGTGTTTGGCCTTACTCATATGATTCTTGTGATGTTGGCGTCTCTGCTAACCAATCATCAGAAGATGGTCTTTCTCACTTGCCTGGTATGAGGTTAAGTGCTTGTACTTGTGGAAAGCAAGATCATCCGAGTCCTGGTAGGTCTAGAGGTGCTCCAGAAATTGATATTATGGAAGGTTTACACAATAAAATTGCTCAGTCATACAACATTGCCCCTTTTGACGTCTGGAGGTATCCTGATTACGATCACATTATAATTCCTAATCAAAATATCACTTCAATGAATTCTTTCATGGGTTCTGCTTTTCAAGAAGCTATTTCAGCTGTTACTACTACTAATCCTAATTGGTTTGAAAATGATTACAAAAATTTCACTGATTTTAAAACCATTAAAACTAGAGCTGAATTTATCACTATAGGGATGGAGTACATGTCTGATGACGAAGACAACATGAAAAACTATATCAAGTATTATATTGGAGGAAACAAGGTATTTGAAATAAACGGTGGCGCTTTTCATCCAGATGGTAACATTGGATGGAGAACGATACCAAAAGAACCGTTGTCTTTGATTTTCAACTTAGCTATGTCTAAATCTTGGTCTGATGTTCAAGTTAAGACTATCCAATTTCCAGTTCACTTCGATATCGATTATGTTAGAGTGTACCAGCCTCCCGGAAAAATATCAATGACTTGTGATCCAGAAAAGTATCCTACTGTTGATTACATTAATGATCATTGGAAAGCTTATGCTAATCATAATTTTACGTCATTTGAAGTGGCAGGTTACAAATCTCCCAAAAATAGTTTTAAAAATAAATGTAAACCTGCCAAACTTCCAGAGCCAAAAAAGTATCACAAGTGATAATTTTCTTACAAATTCTCAATTTTTATTAATCTTTCATTTTAACTTTTTTTTTTACCACTTGTTTTCATATCTTTTGTTATTTGCAGTTTTTGCTCTACTTTCATCCATCTTTTCTTTAATTTTCTTTTTGGTTTTTCAAGTCTAGCTTCACTTGAATATTTGCTTTTTTTACTCTCTAGCTATACTTGTATTTTCCTTTCCTTAATCTTAACCATTTATTGTATTTGTATCCAGCTACAGGATTATTTGTAAAAGTTGGTGAGAGCTCGCACTCCATGGTTCAAGGCTGTGCCTATTTCTTGCTTCCCTGCAA
This sequence comes from Ambrosiozyma philentoma, assembly GCA_003707675.3. NCBI lineage: Eukaryota > Fungi > Ascomycota > Pichiomycetes > Pichiales > Pichiaceae > Ambrosiozyma > Ambrosiozyma philentoma. The sequence continues at coordinate 4,037 of PPKZ03000021.1, forward strand.
AAAAAAATTTCAGAGGAATTTTTGAAATATCTTTTGCTAATACAAGACACGACAGTTTACCAGACGATAGCACACAGATCTGAATTACTCATCAAGAAAAAATGGATCAAGGAGAAATAAAGAGAAGTTATAAGCAGATTGATATTGAACCATTTTTTGTGGATTCTACTAGTGCAACAGTTTCCGGAGATGGTTCCATCATGGCTACTGCAGCATCTGAAGACATAGTGATTATCAATAGAGATACAAACGATGTGGTTCATAGAATCCAAGGTGAAGACGTTATCACCACTTTGAAATTAACTCCCGATGGAAGATTTTTAGCAGTTCTACTACAATCTCAATTATTGAAGATTTTCAACTTGGAAACTTCATCTTTTATCAAAACTTTTAAACTATCCGCAGCTTCATATATTTCAGCTGTCGATCAAACTTCTACATTATTTGCGTTTGGATTAACCGATGGTAGTGTTGTTGTTTGGGATATTGAAGGATCTTTTATTACACATAATTTCAAAGGACACGGTTCAACCTTATCAGCATTGGGATTCTGTGGTAATTTAAACTCAAAGAATTGGAAACTGGCTTCAGGAGATATCAGAGGTTCTGTTAAAGTTTGGGATTTAGTAAAAAGAAAATGTATAGTAACAATGAATGAACATAGCGCAGCCGTTAGAGGCGTTGCATTCAACTCTACAGGTGATCAGTTCGTTAGTGGTGGCAGAGATAATATTGCTGTTTTATGGAATACTCAAAAATGGAAAGAAATTAAAACGATACCTCTTGAACAATCTGTTGAGAGTGCTGGCTTTATCAAATTTGAGGATCAAGAATACCTATATACTGCAGGAGATGACTGTTTATTAAAAGTTTGGGATACTGAAAAAGAAACATTAATAGCAACTTCAAATAGACCTTTAAAAACATCTGAGGAGACTTCCATTACCGAAGTTATTGAGCTTTCAGAAGACAAAGAACGTTTAGTCTTGATTCTTTCTGATCAAACAATTGTTGATTTGGATATATCTATTGATTTAGAAGAATCTAACCATATTCTCCCAACAATTAGAAGAATGGCGGGCAATCATGGTACCATCGCTGATATGAGATACGTTGGCCCAGCATTTGATAAGCTTGCATTAGCTACTAATGCCCCAGCGTTACGTATTGTCGACTTAGTCAATAACCCGTTAGAGATGAACATCTATGAAGGCCACACAGATTTATTAAACACATTGGATACAACTACAGATGGTTTATGGATTGCTACAGCAGCTAAAGATAACACTGCAAGATTATGGAGATATAATGAAGAATATGATAGATTCGATTGCTATGCTATATTTGAAGGTCATGCTTCATCTGTTACTGCAGTGGGATTACCAAGAACACCAATACAAGGATACCCTAAATTTTTGATTACAGCTTCTGAAGATTTAACAATTAAGAAATGGTCTATTCCTAAACCAGATAAAAGCCTAGATATTAAATTAATTAAAACTTCAGACTATACTAGAAAAGCTCATGATAAAATGATTCATGCTATCGATATCAGTCCTAATGATGATTTCTTGGCTACTGCAAGTCATGATAAATTAGCCAAAGTCTGGGATTTGCAAGCAGGTGAAACAGTTGGTGTGTTAAAGGGTCATAAGAGACCAATTTATGACATTAGTTTCTGTGTTTACGATAGATTAATAGTTACTGGTTCTGGCGATGAAACTGCTAAAGTGTGGTCTTTAGAGGACTTTACGTGTACCAAGACTTTTCAAGGACAATCAAATGCTATACAGCGTGTTTCATTTATTTCTAAAAATCAATTCATTGTTGGTGCTTGCGCTGAAGGCTTGGTTAAGGTGTGGGAACTATCATCTGGTGATTGTGTTCAAACTTTGGACAACCACGATAATAGAATTTGGGCTCTCTGTGTGAAGAATGATGGGGAAGAATTCATTACTGCGGATGCAGATGGTGCAATTACTATATGGGTCGATAACACTGAAGAAAGTAAAGCTCTTGATGATAATGCTCAAAAAGTTAGGATTGAAGAAGAACAATCATTAAAAAATTATATCAACAAAGGCGATTGGTGTAATGCTTTCCTATTGGCTTTGAAATTAGATCATCCAATGAGATTATATAATGTGTTGAAATCATGCATAGCCGCTAATGATGATAAACAATCAATTTTAGGTTCAATGAAGTTAGAAAAATCTATCGGTGAGTTAGAAGATGATAAGATCTTATTATTATTTAAGAGAATCAGAGATTGGAACACCAATGCTAGATTATTTGAAGTTGCTCAAAAGTTAATTAAAGCCATTCTAACGAACTGTGATATGGAAAAATTATATCAAATTACAGGTATTATGAACTTTATTGATGCTATTATTCCTTACAGTGAGCGTCATTATCAAAGATTTGATGATCTTGTTGAACAAAGTTTCATTTTGGACTACGCAATTAATAAGATGAATGGAATGGTTAACTAGAGATTGATCATATTTTTATACATTTATGCATTTGTTTTTTCTTATCTAATTTGTACATTAAAAGTAATAGAAAACTACTATTTTTCTCTTGTTAAATTAAGGGGCCTAGTGGCCTAATGGCACAGTAAATAATCAGCCACAGAAGAGCGCCACCAAGACAGGTAAATTAAATTTCAGCACATACAAATTTGTTTTCACTATTAACAGGAAGTTTTTCTTAGAACTGTAAGCAGAACGTTCATTCAAATCACTAAAAGCACGGTCATCATTAATAATGGCTACAGAAAGCTTGTCCAGAAGAGGTAAAAGTCCAACTAGAAATAGCGCACCAGTCTACCGAGAAAGAGATAGTGGAACTGCTACTCCAGTGACTCCAAAAACACCCAAAACACCAACTACAAGCACAACAGAATACAATTCGGAGGATTATTGGGATGGACTCATAGATATTCCTCCAAGTGACTGGCTGTTTACAATGGATGATTTGAAAAATGCCACCCCTTCAAGAAGACTTTTGGATGAACATAAGAGACTTAAAATGCAAGATGAAATTCAAAAGAGATGTAAAGGAATGTTTTACATGTTCAATTGTTGTCGTCAACTTAGATTATCACGTTCTGTTGCCTTGACAGGTTCATATTTTTTTCATAGATTTTATATGAAGCGAGATATGGTTACTCATCATTATTTCGAAATTGCTGCTGCTTCGTTATTTATTGCTTGCAAATCTGAAGAGTGTAGAAGAAGATTAGGTGACGTTGTCAAGGTTTGCTCAAAAATAGCTTTCCAAGGTACAGTTACAGAAGTCATTGATGAAGACTCTAAGATTTATTGGAAATGGAAAGATTTGTTAACCAAATTGGAAGAATTACTTTTAGAAGAATTGTGCTTTGAAGTGACTCCTGAAAACCCATATAAGATCTGCGTAGATGTGTTAAAAATAAATGATGGTGCACTGGAATCGTTGTCAGATGAATGGACTTTAAAATCTAAAGGTATATTCACTCACTGTTGCAACTTCTTAGAGATTTCCTCCAGAGTGCCTTTGGTTTTACTTCACGATATCAGAACAGTGTGTGCGCTCGGTGTGATTATTGGTGCTGAGAAAGAGCAAACAGTTTTGCCCGCTGGCTTCTTGGAAGACGACATGAACTGTTCCGTGGATGAAGTCTGGAAGTGTTTCCAGGAATTTGTGGAGTTGGGTAGATTGTTGACCCCATTGGACTCCCACTTTCATGTCTTGAATAACATCCCGAAGTTGAACAGGGAGAAGTTCGAAGAGGTGGCCAACTCGGCCTGATCTGGTTCTGCTGACGTAATCAAGAACCGAACAAAAGAGGGAGCACAAGGACATATGCTTCCTCACCCAGCTCCATCCCCAAGTTTGTAGTTGTTTCTCCTTTACTTCTTCTTGACTGTTTTACTAACTTTATAGTTTCTTTTGTTTTAATTCTATCCCTACCTCTACATCATAAACCTACTTCTACAATGAGTGCAAATTTGAAACAACACGTCGTATGTATCACTTTGAAGGTTATTCTTTTTTACTTTATCATGGCTTATACTGACTTCCCTTTGTTTCGCCATCTTTTTACATAGTTGACCACAGAAGAAATCCGTCAAAGAAAGTTCTTAAAGCGTGGACTTTCATTAAATATCCTAGTTTTGGGTCAAACTGGTACTGGGAAATCCACTTTTATCAACACTCTTTGTGAAGAAGACATAGTTGCCACCAATCGTGGTGTTCCAGCTGAATTATCAATTGAACAACATACAGCTAAGATTTATGAAGGTGGTACTCAAATTAATTTGGATATCACTCTGGTTCCTGGTTTTGGTGACTTTATTGATAATAGCAAATGCACAAGCAACGTTATTCAATATGTTGAAAGACAATTTGATATCATGTTAGATGAAGAATGTAGAATTCAAAGATCAAGCAAATCTAGAGATTCTCGTGTTCATGCTGCTTTATACTTTATCAGACCAACTGCTAAAGGATTACGTGAATTAGACATACAATGTTTGAAACAATTAAGCACTAGATGTAACGTTATTCCAGTTATTTCAAAAGCCGATTTATTAACAGAAGATGAAGTTAAATTAAACAAGAAGTTAATTTTAAGAGATATTAAAAATAATGGCATTGAGATTTATGACTTTACGATTTGTTTTGAAGATTTAGAAGATGAATTCTTCCCAGGTGGATTAAGTGAAATTGTGCCATTTGCTATTGTTTCGGGTACAGATAGAATGATTATTGATCAAGAAGAATTTAAAGTTAGAAAACTTCCTTTTGGTGTTGTTAGAGTCGATGATCCAACTCATAATGATTTCTTGGTTTTAAGAACTTGTTTGTTAGGTGCTAGTTTACAAGATTTGAAAGAAACTACTCAAACTGTTTATTATGAAAGATACCGTACCGAAAAATTAACCAACAATTCAATGCAAGATATGTTAGATGGTAATTCCAAGTTTGAAAAGACCACTGTTTCAAGTACTTTGTTAGACCGTTTAAGATCGAATGTGGGTTCAAGACAATCCAGTATTATTTCCACTGATAGATATATGGCCTCTCAACCAAAAGTTATGTGAATGCAGGTTTAATGTTTAATGCTGTTTTAGAAGATTGTTGTGTTTTTTTTTCAAAAAAGCTTGCTATCTGTTTTTTTTATTATTTTTCCTGCTAATTATTTTTTTTATTAGTGATACATAAAGTTGTTTTTTTCTACTTTTTCCACTCTTTTCTATATAGTGTGTATTACAGGTTTTTACATGAGTTCTTTGATAACTTATATAATAAAAAATGTAGCGTTTTTTATTTAATTTGATAAATCAGTAGGCGTAACAAAAGTAACTATATAAGGAGATATTCAACGAGATATAAAGTAAACAACTAAAACAAAACAAAAGGGAAAGGGAAAAGGCAGATCAAAGACCAAAAACAACAACGGAACAGAGACTTTTTAAAAATCTATCCACATCTATTTGAACAAGAAAAAGGCAGAATAAATGCAAGATCACATAATAATTTCATATTTAACATCATGTTTAATAGACTTATTTGGTAAAATGAACGAGTTCAATAAATAGACATCATCGCTAATTTTGTTACCAGAACCTAAAATTGAAATATTGCCAGAATCCTTAATACCAATAACCTTAAATGATTCGTGGGTAGCCATTATCTCTTTGTATTTTTCGGCACCCTTCTTCTTAACAATTTCGGTAATTGAGTTTATGTCGACTCCAGTACCTTCGATTCTGCTCCAGTTGCCAATACTTGCTTTCCAAGAGATAATTGAGTTTCTGATTAATGCATTCTTACCAACGGTAACATCATTTAAAAGAACTGCATTTGAAAGTCTTGAACCTGCCCCAATAATTGTATTTTCACCTATTGAGACATAAGGACCGATCTTAGTACCTTGCGAATAGTCAATTTGAGCGGAAGGATGGATAAAAACTGGAGGAACAATGTTAATTGAAGCTGGTTGTAAAACAATTCTATCAACAGTATCAGTTCTACGATGTAATGGGATTGCAGCGACTGTGGCGGGTGAACTTAATTGTTTTGATGGACCCCCTTCACGTCTGATCTTCTCTAAATATAGTTGGTTTGCAGTTAATGCATCAGCTGGAGTCTTAATAGCTTTCCAGAAACCTCTGTATTCATAAACATATGTATTACCAAACTCAGGTAAGTTTCTTAAAATATCTTTTTCCATTGAAATGATATCTTCATCTTCATGAGCATAAACATCATTAGCTAATGTTGTTAGTTTAGTAATCTTAGCATTGGCCAATCTTCTGAATAAATGATCATTAAACAAATAAATACCACCATTGATAATATTGGATAATTTTGTTTCCGGATTTTCAACATAATGCACGACTTTACCAGTAGCTTTGTCTGAGACAATTACACCTAATGAAGATTTATCAGAGTCATTTAAAGCCATGAACAAATCATAATCCGAAGGTTTAACACCCAATAACACTGCATCTAATTTACCACTGTTTAAGCCTTGTCTAGCTTCGTAAAAATCAATTATATCTTGCAATGGAAACGAACAAACAATATCACCATGAATAACTAGAAAACTTTCAGGGTTACCTTTCATGATCTCATCTTTAAAATAGTACAAACCTCCAGCAGTACCCAGAGCTTTAAATTCTTTTAAATATTTAATAACACAGTTTCTCTTTTGATATTTCATTCGAGCATTGAAAGAAGAGACGAAATCAGTGAAAACACTTGGATCATAGAAACCGATTAACAAAATCTCAGTAATTGATTCGATTTTTAAAACAGCATCAATTGTATGGGATAGTAATGGTTTACCACCAATTGGGAATAAGATTTTAGCTTGGTCTAAAGCCAATGGTCTGAATCTGGTACCTCTAGAAGAGCCACCGACCTAGGATTGTACGAAGAGGACAGTTGTTGTTAGTAGATCAGTAAATGGAAGAAGACCCTCCGATACAATTATCTCCCCACAATCAGGGGAGACAGTAGCTGTCAAGAACAGGAGCAGCACATACCATAATAACAGCTTTGGAAGTCATGATGAATTGATAAAAGATGCGAAAGTAGTAAGAAAAGTTAGATACTTATAAGTAAAGAGCTAAGAAGAAGATGATGAGATGAGTTGTCTTAATTTAATCAACCTGCCTAGTAACCACCTTAATATAATTCCTTACTTCTTTCACGTGCACTAGACCATATTACGTACTGTATTATGTCAGCATATGTTAGTGACAGCCGCACTTCCAAATTAATGCTAGTTACAATCACAAAGATGGCTCAAGCTCTTCTAAACTAACAACTGTTCAAATAACTAGAAGAGTCAAAATGGGTACTTCCAAAAATAAAAATTACAAGACACTAATTAGACAGTGGATCTTGAATAATCACAAAAAGCGATATTAATCTAAACAAAATGAAGTAATTTATATACCAAAAGTTTCATTCCAGAAAGCATTACCATTTCTGTCGATGGTGTCACCGTGAATTGGGATGATATTATTAAATGTCCATTCATTGGTCATATCTGTGCAGGCCTTTTTAGCAGCAACAGGATCTTTAATCATCGCGGAACCAAGCATGTTGTTCAAGTAAGTACCGGGACTGAAAGCTTTCTTAGTTAACCAACCAACAACCCCAGAATGAGGATCTTTACCTTCGAATTGCTCATTAAAGAGATCAGAATTTGGATTCTTTTGATCAGTGAATTGTAAATTGAAAAGAATATCTCCCTGTATTAAAGTCTTTTGTTCAGGAACATAAACAGCCAATTCTCTATTGGCATAAGAAGGAAGGAACATGAATTCGAAATTGTTCTTGATAATATCTGAATCTTCAGGAATACCTAATTTAAGTAATGCATCTTTCTTTAAAATCTTGTGGCCCAACTCATCACCAATCTTATGCTCTATAACAGCATCGACTGTTTCTTTGCAACCAGTCATACCGATAACTTTAATATTTGAATGCTTTTCCTTATAAGGTAATAAACACATAGTATGGTCAACACCTGGAATAATAATATGGGTAACTTTATCAACAAAAGATTCATTGACTGCAAGATCACCTTTTTCGATTAACAAAGCGTTCATTGATTTAATCATTTGCTCATCATAAGGAATAGTTGAGTAAATAACGAACTTCGAATCGCCAGTCTTGATAAGTGTTAGTCTAGCACCGAAGTGAAATCTGTTAAACATACTACAGGCAGTTGAATGAGTGTAAATCTTTGGAGTTACTTGCCTTGAAACACCACCTAAAATCTTTGGATAAGCCATGTTTGCTTGATAATGAATTGTGTATTTGTAACCTGATAATTAGAATTCATGAAATAATCATCATCTGTAAAATATATGTAGTGGGAATCAAGCGTCACATACACAAATCTGGAAAGATTGAAAAGAAAGACTAAAAGTGATTCCAGGCTGGACTTTAGCGGTTAAACCCGAACCCCCGGGCGGCGTCTATTTCGTCTATCGACCGCTCTTTGAGTCATTGCCTAGTGCATTTTAGAAACTGCTACCCAGAACTGATTATATTAGTTGGTGCATTTCAAAAAGGTCACTCTGATATTACACAGATAGGGCTTTTATTATCAAAGATAAATTGATTCCTCAAACTATAACTTGTGACAAAGTGCCTATACAGTTGACATTGTGATCTTATCCCGCTTTTTCAAATTCTAGATCAATAACGACCATCACCCATTTACTTAAGCTGCAAACGAAAGATTTAGGTTGGCTTTTTTAATTCTTTTTTGCTGAATTGATTTAGAAGATTACAGACCTCAGCGGTAGCCCAGAAAGTGTCTTTGCTTAATACAGACTACAAGTTACAATTACAATTATCAAGAGAGTAGTTAAATGCTTGAGATTAAAAATAAAGAAAGATACAAAGTTAAGATTAAAAGGAATATAGGGTGTCTCAAAATACCCGAACAGAATAAATTATAAAATATTGATTAAACAGCGAAAACATAGAGTCATAAAAGCGATATTATTTGATACTAACTGAAATAAAACGAAAAACATGAAAATAAATTACACTCCAAACGCTTCTTTCCAGACAGCATTACCATTTCTGTCAATGGTATCACCATGGCATGGAATAATCTTATCAAATGTCCATTCGCTAGCCATAGCTGAAAAAGCTCCTCCAGCAAGAACAGGATCTGTAATAATTTTGGAACCAAGCTTCTTGTTTAAGTAAGTTCCAGGACTGAAAGCTTTTTTAGTAACCCAACCATAAAATCCAGAATGGGGATCTTTACCCTCGAATTGTTCGTTAAAAAGATCAGAATTTGGATTCTTTTGACCATTGAATTGAAAATTGAAGAATAAATCACCCTCTAATAATGTCTTTTGTTCAGGAATGTAGACGGCCAATTCTCTATTGGCATGAGATGGAATAAAAATAAATTCGAAATTGTTCTTGATAATATCTGAATCTTCAGGAATACCTAATTTAAGTAATGCATCTTTCTTTAAAATCTTGTGGCCCAACTCATCGCCAATCTTATAGTCTATAACGGCATTAACTTTTTCGTTACAACCAGTCATACCAATAACTTTAATGTCTGGATGCTTTTCCTTATAAGGTAATAAAGCCATAGTGTGTTCAATATCTGGAATAATAACATGAGTAACTTTATCAACAAAAGATTCATTAGCAGCCAGGTCACCTTTTTCTATAAGTAGCGTATCAATTGATTTAATCACTTGCTCATCATATGGAACAGTTGAATAAACCACAAACTTAGAATCACCAGTCTTGATAAGGGTGATTCTAGCACCGAAATGTAGTCTGTCAATTCTAGTGAATCCAGTGGAATGTGTGTAAATCTTTGGAGTAACTTGTCTTGAAACTCCACCTAAAATTTTTGGATAACCCATGATTGCTTAATAATTGATTGTGAGATTGTATAATTGTATAGTTGTGAATTGTTAATTGTGAGATAGAAAAGAAATAAACATGATCTGTATGTACTAAGACGTGGAAATTTGGTGTCTTATATACACAACTCTGAACTTTGTGCCTAGGCCGAGAGAAAAAAGAATTCTTCTTATCCGAGGATGTACTGCACCTATGTTGCTCAACTTTCTTACAAATGTCCTTCAGATTTGTAAGCATTCCCCGCTGGCTAGTGGCTAGCAATAATCTTGAACCTTCGGTCACGATATCTTATATCTGTTCATATAAGGAAGAATTGATATATGGCCGTATCAAATCATCTCCGAGGGAGAATTAAATGTGAAATGGATGCATGCTGATAGTAAGTAAGTTTGTAATATTGAAAAGAAGCCGAGAACCTTACATTAGTAGCCTTACCAATTACCCGTTTGCACCCAGATATAGTGTAATCAGCAGAAATAGCTATTGGAATAGTTATATCGGCTTCTGAGTGATATACAGGCTGTGTGATTCCCCCTTCAACATTAGATAATCAATTATGTAACACATTTGTTAATACTTTACAATTTGTGATGTTTAAGTAATCAGGTTGTTTCGGCCAAAAGTGGCGGCATATTGAACAGAAAACAATACTGTTCAGTAGTTGGAACTATCGTAAAAGATTTTTATTCCATATACAAAGAAGGTATAAAGAGATCATCATAATTCATAACAAAGAGAGGAGAAAATATAAACAAAAAGCAAATCATTTTGTCATTTACAAATGGCTTTTCAAAGCACGAGAAGCATGGCCACCAGCAATTGCACCAAAAACAACACATTCTAATAAAGAAGAGCCTCCTAATCTATTGCTTGAGTGGATACCAGCAGTTGTTTCACCAGCACCCCAAATTCCTTTAATTGGTTTATTTTCATTGTTTAAAAATTCGGCCTCTTTATTAATCTTAGCGCCACCCATAGTAAAATGTAAAACCGGGGTTGTCTTACCATAATAAATTTCAGTATCATCAGAAATTTCGGATGGGTCTAAACTCCATGAACCAAAATGATCTCTACTAAATTCTGAATCCTTTTGTTTTTTAACTGATTCAGAATACTTGATTAAAGTTTGCTTGATATCAGGTAGCAATTTTTCCAATTCGGAGACTTTTTCCTTAAACATTAGTTTTTTAAACATATAGAAATCAACGTTAGGTTTAATACTATTAACTGAACCTTGATCCATTACTAAAAAGGTATCCCACTGCTTAATCTTATTATCTTTTACAGCTGGGCTAGCTTCAATAATAGCATCTGTAACTTGATCTCTTCTCATAACTTCATTAACAAATCGGTCACCTTGTGGCGTGACTAAAATACCACCATGACCTCTTAATGCTTCAGCAGCTAAAAACTTAACTTGAGATAATTCATCATTGGTGTCAACAAATCCTGTTGGATGAACTTGGATAGACTCCATATCCATTAATTGGGCACCAATTGTAGTTAACAAAGATAAAGATTCCGGTCTTGGTGAGTTAGTAGATGGATAGCCAACTAAGTCTGGTCTATATTTTTTAACCAGCCCAGTAGTATCACCTGCAAATCCGCCTGCAGCAACAATAACAGGTCCAAACAAATTTTCAACTTTATTTTTTGATTTATCTTCATATTCTACACCTATAACTTGTTTGTTATCATCTGTTAATAATTTAGTAACTCTACACTCCGATTTCAGAGTAGCCAAATCTTCAAAATCAGACTGTATTTTCCTTAGTAATGTTGAAATGATTGCAAATCCAGGAGGTAATTTACCTGAGCCTCTATGAGTTCTCGGTCTTGAATGGCCACCTAATTGTGAAACAACAGATAAATCAATGCCAATTGTATCAGTTAAAAAATAAACAGCACTCTGCGAATTATTAACCAACACTTTCATTAATGCTTCTCTTTCCTCTTTATTATTCGAAGTTTTATATATTTTACCTGAGGACTCTAAAGTATCATGATAGAATAAATCGTCAAATTGAGGTTGAAATTTAGTTGGTGCACCATTTATCCCAGATGAAGCTTTAATTGAATTACCACCAAACTTGGGTTCCATTTCTAATACTGTGACCTTCAGACCATTCATCAATGCCGTGTAAGCAGATGTCAACCCTGCTAAACCACTTCCTATAACTATAATTTGTTTCGAAGCTGCCTTAGTTGTCATAATTTGTTTTTCAGTGTGAGAAGATGATGAGTTGTACCTAAAGAAATAATATGATACAATTGAGATAAGTGCAATTAGAAAGACGTATCTTCTTTGAGTTCTCATTAATCGGAATAAGAGTTTCATGAACTTATAAATCAAGAAGAACAACACATATTGCAATTTTGTAAAAGTACAAAAAAATGGTGGAAATTAAATTGCCTCCTTAAGTTAACAGGAATTTAGCCTGGAGTTGTTTAATCATACCACCTGTAAGATTTCGGAGATCTGAAGACTCAAGAGTTAGCTTTCGCACGACCTTAAACATGTGGAAACAGGAAGCAAGAATTAAAGAGGTTACCATAAGCCAGCGACAATACACCTTTAGGTAATCTACAAGCAAGACAAGAGCCAGTCAGGATACCTTCTAGTCAATCCGAATATAAGAGCAAGCATGGCTTCTTGAGCTTGAATTAGATCGCTGTTGATTCTAAGAACATGCCAGAAAATACACCAAAAATCATATGAGTGGCAGAACTCTTGAAAAATGAAGGAATAATAATAATATGCAAGGGTTAATGATTTGACATGATGGATTCTGGATCTAACAGGGATTTTCAGTCAAAATTTGTTTTGCTTGAATCTAAGAATTTCAGAAATAAGAAGTAAAAGGCCATTGAGACACTGCGTTTGGTCTTTTTCTAGTATTTACTTTCTATATACTGTTTAATAGACAATTCGAGAGGTTCGGTTTCATCTTCAACCTCGAGTGAGGATGAAGAATAACTGTTCATTAGTACACTATTCTACTATACTTCAGACTTCGATTACTTCTGTAAATTGGTACATATAGTCGAACTGAGAATAAGTTAAGTAGCACAAAAGCACAAATTTGTATAAATATCATGTTGCCTTCCATGACGTATACATTGTATTATAAGACTATGGGAACCTTTGATTTCGTGCTCATGTACCTACCTTCATCAAGTTCAGGATATACAAAGAAACAGTAATATTAAACATTGAGTATGCGACGGCGACGAGTCTGTAGACGCTTAGACGCGTCGCTACACAGCCCGAGAACTGGATGTGTGCGATACGTCTACTGTTGTAATGATGGCCAAATGCAAATGGTGTTCAGGCAACTGAAGAATCAAGGTTTTAAGTCCACCAACAAGTTAACAACTGAACCTAATTTATATTAATTTATATTAAAAGCAACGCCCACTTTAACACATATTATTACACATTTTTCTTTTTCCCATTTATCTCTCATTCTTGTCACTTCTCTCTCAATACTATTCATTTCATTCTCAGTATGGAAGAAACATTGGAAAGCCAAATCATCGACTTGGGAGATGACACAGTTAATTTATTACTCATGGGTTTAAGAAGGTATGTTTTACTTCTCACTATGATTTTGGGAAAGGTATAATCATATTCTTCCTGTTTCAATAGTTATTTCTTTTGAATACAATTCATATGTATACTAACTCGATTAACTAATGCATATTAAAGATCCGGTAAATCGTCAATTCGTGAAGTGTTATTTCATGACATGAAAGCATTGGATACCCTATATTTAGAATCTACTTCAGTCCCAACTTCAGACAATTATAAATCGTTATTTAACTTATCCATCATTGAACTGCCAGGGCAGCTTAGTATATTTGAACCAACGTTATATGATTCTAAGAACATTTTTGCTTCAATAGATGTCTTAGTCTATGTTATTGATTGTCAAGATGAATATATTACGTCATTACAAAATCTAGCTGCCATCATAAAATTTGCATACGAAGTCAACCCAGATATAAATTTTGAGGTTTTCATACATAAAGTTGATGGATTAACTGAAGATTTCAGAGATGATACAAAAAGAGATATTCAAGAAAGAGTTGAATATGAAACACAGGCCTATGGTTTACAACCAAATTTATATTTTCAAAGCACTTCAGTTTATGATTTCTCAATTCAAGAAGCTGTTTCTAAAGCTCTTCAGAGATTAATTCCCGAAACAGATTCATTAGAACAATTATTAAATTTGTTGGTTCAATACTCAGATTTTGATAAAGCATTTTTCTTTGATATAGGTTCAAAGATTTATTTTGCTGGTGATACATTCCCTGCTTATCAAGAACAAGGCCTTGAGGCATGTGCAGAGTTTGTTGATGTAGCTCAAGATTTACATAGATTATATCATGATATTGATAAACCGATAAAGAAGGATGGCGAAAAGTCAAAAGGGCCCGAGATTCCAAGAGACACAAAAGCAGTTTCAAAATTGGCAAATGGTTCTTTCTTAATTTTCCGTACGATGATAAGAGGAGTTGCTTTAGTTGGCATATGCAGAGCTGGTGATTCGTCTGCTTCGATGTCTGCAATTGATCACAATCTTGATCTTTGTAAGAAGAGTTTAGAACAAATGTGGTATAGAACAAAAGTGCCTCCAATTAATCCGGCTGTTGATCAGACTACTGATACGACTAATAATACAACTAATGACACAACTGATTAATTATTAATTTTGAATTATTTGAATTATTTGAATTTTTTAATTCACTTCCATATATAATTAATTCTGCTACATTTAAACCATCCGCTTTCTCTTCTCTGTATAATTTTATCAATCTATATGTTGCGTTTCATTTTTTCTTTATTTAATTTGTTCATTTATTGCTTTTCCCCTCATCATACATTTTATCTTTTTTTTTCTATTTATTTAGATCATTAATTATTAAAATATTTGATCTCTAGATTTTGATAATCGAATTCCTGTTAGTATCAAATAAAGCACAATAAAATAAAGAACGAAAAGGTGACAAAAGAACACTGTAGCAAAAACCAGAAAATATCGACGAATTTTTAGCCATTCTTCTAGCAAACATAAGTAGAACAATTAATGATCATAATGTAAAAGTGGAGACAATATCAAGAAGAAAGATAATGAAAAAATGATTTGAGTGTTAATCTGTTTGAGTAAAAGAAAATAAAGAAAATGAAATAAAATAATAAAACATTTGTGGGTAGATAACAGAGATATAATCATTTTTCAAAGGTTTGTTTCAAATCTTTATATGATATATATAGAGAAAAGAAAGAACATATAATCAAAGTAAATACGTCAAATAAGTAAAAGGACTTATCTACCCACAAAAAAATAATACAGAAATTGGTTGTATAGTGTAGTGGTTATCACTTTCGGTTTTGATCCGGACAACCCCGGTTCGAGTCCGGGTACGACCTTCTTTTTTTGATTTCTTTTTTTTTGTTTTCTCTCAAAAATTTAATTTTAATTATTTTTTGTTAATTACGGTTTTTTTTTTTTGGATTGCATACCATAGAAAAATTTTGCTTGAAGGTCAAACAAACGCCTTAGATATATGAGCATATAAAAAGACGGCCTATATACATATGTATATGAATATTATCTGTAAACATACTTAAAACTGATGTAGGTGTGAACGTACGTATGGTGCCTATAGCCTGCTAGCTTATATAGTAAATGTACACGCACGTATATACGTGCGCCATAGATTTTTTACCTGCCCGTGGGAACGTACATATAAACTTGAGAATTGTACATATTTCAAGCTTCGATCAAATACATTCGGTATATATATAATACCTATTTAATATATGTGCCTTCTGATCTCAGCTTATATATCAGAACGTGTGCTTTTCAGAGCAATAGAGAAATTGATTAGTAATTGTTGACCAATTCCAACGACATACATAGAGTCTCGACAAATCGGGATATCGGACAATTGAACTAGAAATTTATCAATTGCTCATTGATCGATCGACTGATCTCTGAACATTAAACGAAAGGGGGATCGACAAATTGATTTTGAATTATTTAAGCTGCTTTGTCCATGGCTATATAATAATTGAGATATTCCGCGCTTCAAAGAATCTGCATGGAAGCTCGCTGCGAGCAACTGCACTGCAGAAGTTTATCGATTTTTTAACGAGTTTTATATACAGCCGCCAAATATATGAGAGATCCAGATCAAGAAGAGATCAAACTAGATCTCCAGCTATATAGCTTCAACAAACTAACAGATCTAAGTAGGTGTCCCTTCATCATTCATATATACAATATCTCAATCTCAATACTTTTATATACACACGTAACTATAGTTTGGGGCGCTACGCTATATACACCTTATGCATATAATATAAGAATAAACAGGAGGAAATATTAAATTAAATTTTCAAATAAAATTTAAATTGTGCGTACGTATAGATCTAGAGAATTCAAAATTATAATTATAAATTAATTGTATACCAAAACTAAGGTTCGAGATAGCATCTGCATACGTATAACTTGGTATAATCAAGATTCTTATGCTAGCTATATAGCTAGAAGGCTTCTCTATTACTTCAGTTCCAATTTGGGCATACATATATATTTTTTTAAGAGATAATTTAATTGGAACTCTAATTGAAATTCAATACATGTCGATCGGTGAGACAGAAGGGAAGAGAGGCAGACATATGTATGAAGCGAGAGGAGATCGATCGATTGGAAACGATGATGATGTTCCAAATACGTAATCGATCATGAAGAATTAAACCATATCTGTTTTGACTGTTGAGACATGTAGGTGAATATATGAAGGTCCAGATTAGCTAGTATATAGTACATGATCGAATGCATCTATTATACATACAAGATTCGTAAAGAGATCTAAGATCGATCATTAGGGAGGATGAATAGACTATTATGGTAAAATACTTACAAACATCCAAAACGTAATGAACGTATTATTCATAGAATAAAACAAGACAAAAGTAATGAAAGAAAAGAAGGAGAGAAAAACAGTTCGAAAATCAGAATAAATCAGAATAAAGTAATTGTAAGTTGTATAAAAAAGGACACCAACCAAATATAAGAAAGAAAGCTAGACCAGAAAGTATTTAACAGAGGAAAATCGATATATATGCATACATATATAGCAACGTAATAACAACAATAATAGTAATAGTAATAATAATAATAATAATAATAATAATAATAATAATAATAATAATAGTAATAAAGCAATAAAGGTAACGTACTAACTATAATTAACTAAAAAACAAATTGAAAAGATAGAAGTAAAGAAAAAAAAAAGATAAGAAAGTAGGGAGAATATTAACAAGTTAGTGTAATAATAATTTAAAGTGTATGTCTTGCATAGTTCCGATTATAACAACAAAAATCCAAAGAAAAAACAAGAAAAGGAAAGAAAAAGCAAAAAAAAAAAAACACAAGGACAAGAGCAAAGCAATATAAAATAGTAGAAAGGTGAATAATGATATTTAAAAATTTAATAAAGGTACAAGAAAAAGAGCTAATTACAGTTATAATGTAACAATAAGTAAAAGAAAAACAACGGTGAATAAAAAGTATATCTCAATTGTCTCTCTTAATGTTTTTTTTTTAAAATATTCAATTAAACAAAAGCTTTTTAAATGATTTTTTTTGGTTTGGAATTCGAGTTATTTAAGTTCTGCTAATATATATTCTATTTTATACAAACTTTTGTATTTAATCTCCATTTCCAAATAAGTGCACACATATCATTGAAGTAAGTAAAGCAAGAAAGAAAATCCTAATTAATCCAAAATGGTATTATTATTTATGTTGTTCATTATCCGTGCTAGCGTTATTGTATGGGTATTGATTGTAACCTGAAGATGCGTTACTGGTATTTTGATTAACACTATTGGCAGTAGACTGGTAGGCTTGTTGAACGGTAGTTGGCTGTTGCTGACGCTGTTGCGGTTGCCCACCTTGATAATAATTATTGTAATAATAGCTACCAGATTGTGATTGCGGTTGGGGGAGGCTTGAAGAAGTTCCAACACCAGCTTGAGATTGATAGTAAGGGTAGGAAGGATGAGAGCCTTGAGATTGTTGAGCATTGGAGGATGGATTTGAAGAATAATTACTATAATCAGTTTTAACAGTCTCAGGAACTGAACTTAAGGAATTGGAAGTTGTGTTAGTAGTACTAGTAGTACCAGAATTCGATGGAATAGACTGTGAAATACTAGAACCAGCACTTGAAGAAACAGCATTAGTGGCGGATGTGGAAACAACAGGTTTATCAACACTAGGAGAAGTATTCGCAGGGACAGAAGAAGCGGTAGAAGCATTATCTTCGGGCCTAGTTAAGCTAATTTGGCCAACTTGATTGGTAGGAGTGCCTTGTTGAATAACTTTTTTAATATCTTTAACAAATAAAGGATACAGCATATCAACAATGTTTTCTCTTTGTGCCATTGCCAAAGCTCTTTCAAAAGGGATCCAAACACCTTTCAAGTGCATTGAACCAATTTTAACAACCTGTCTCGTCTTTTCTGATTTTAAAATACCATCTCTACGACCTCTCGTCATTTTAGCAACATTTAATAATTTAGTACCATTTATCATATCATTATCAGCCCTTCTAACAACAGCAACACCATTGGCCTCAACTTGATAGCAAAGTGTTTTCTCATCTTCCCACATGGTTGTTGTTATCTTTGGACGTAAGCCGGGAGGGTGGATTTGACCTACAGTCGGACTAATTGGTACATAATCAGCTGCAGAAGTAGACGGCTTACGCTGCTGCTGAGAGTTCGAAGAAGAAGCAGATCTGTGATGATGAGATGAAGGAGACTTTCTTGGACTGGTAATTGAAGGTTGTTGTTTAGGTGTAGGAGGTAAGCCTTGAGCTGTATTTAAAGTATAGGAACCAGCTCCGGCTGATTGGTAAGGTTTATACTGTTGAGCTTGATAGGCGGATTGTGAGTAAGAAGATTGCTGCGGTTGTTGCTGACCTGCAATTTGAGGAGATTGCATTTGGGGATTATAATAGCCTGTATAAGCATTAGCATAGTGTTGAGTTGACGATTGTTGTTGTTGATAATCATTTGGCGAAGAAGAATCGGTAGGATGATTACTTGTGTAAGAATAAGAACCTAATGCAGGGTTACTATAAGGTTGGGAAGTTCCAGTTATAGCTTGGGATGAATTGTATTGTTGATTAGAGTATTGAGGTTGTTGTTGATAACGCATTTGATAAGCGTATTCTACTGGTCTGGGAGTCTGATTGGAAGGTAAACTGGAGTAGGCTCCATAAGAAGATTGGTATTGAGGATTATAGGATTGATACTGCTGTTGTTGCAAAGGCATACCAGGCTGTTGTTGCTGCTGCTGCTGTGGTTGTGGTTGTTGTGGTTGTTGTTGTTGTTGTTGTTGTTGTTGTTGTTGTTGTTGTTGATTAGATTGTGCATTTGAAGAGGTAGAGGAAGAGGCAGGTTGTTGTTGTGACGAATAACCAGGGACTGAGCCTGCTCCTGTGGCATAAGGGTTAGGATAGGACATTAGGGACGGTCGGGAGGTATGGATGAGTAATAGAGCCTGCAGGGGGCAAAGAGGAAACAGAAGCTATGTAGGGAGTGGGCTGGAGACGATAAGAAAAGAAGCAGGGGTCAGCAGGAAAAGAAGACGTCGAACACCAAGTTGCAAATAATTGTTGAACTGGAGAAAGTCAGGACCATATGAATATCGTAAAATTGTTTTTAATTTGGTTTCGTTTTTGGAGTCGAGAGATATCGTTAATTTTGCATGTACCGAAGATGCTGGAGGATGCTGATGTCACCCTTCCTGCACCACACGGCAGATCTGCGGCACGTCACTACCTACCCGGCCCGCTTAATAAATTGCACCCAGCGCGCGCCACAGCCAGCCAGCCTGCTGCCCAGTGACTGGTGCACGGGCCGGCCTGCGCAACCAGCTGCCGGCACTTGGAGCCCACCATGGGTGCTCGCGGCCAGACAATAGGCCCCGGTAAGAGGTGAGCCGCAGAGTATTTATGGGTGATCCGCCCAAAAACTCACCACATATATAGCTCCCGCGGCTAACCGGACAAGCAATGTTTGTAGCTGCTGCCGAGGAAACTCTTGCGACGCTCATTACATATATTAGCTGAACCGATCTATATGTAATCGAAATTGCGCACAGTCCTCTGTACAATAATAAGTGGATGAGTAACATATAACTAAATTTCTGTCCCTGTTTATATATTGTCCATCTGACTATCAAATCATAGGGAGGATTAATTACACAATTTCGTTTCGTCTATATGCAGTATAGCTCCATCCAGCCGCCACGCGAAATTATATTCAAGCGGGGACCGCCTAGTTTTTACCCAATTTAACTCGCGAAAAGTTTAAAACTTCTTTATTTTAATTATCATAATTTTTATTTAGTGTCACGTGGCATGCAGTCATGTGTTAACTTGATAATTATTAATACGCTAATATTAATTAATAATTATAATTCTAATTCACAAGTACTTCTAGGCATATATATATATAACTCTATATTAATTATAATAACTTCTTTAAGTACCCTATATATAATAATGTATTATATGTTAGTGTTTTAAGTATAAATTGAAAATGTATAATTTATTGATTATAATTTTAAGTGTACGTCAAAATTAATTAAATCTTCAATTGTTAAAAAATAAAATATATATAATTTCCCTCGGTTAGTAGAAAATTACAATTGTACTTTAATTATAATTAATAAAGATTTCCATACAAGAAACAATTAAACTCAAAATATAGTGTGACTATAGAAGTCGTATATATACAGCATGTAGATATCACTCAAGACTAATCAACTGTATACAGAAATGAACAAAAGTATAAATTTTAAATCAATGATTTAAAATTGGCAAATTATACTTTTAACTTATACATTTAAGGGGTTCAATCCATACATACACCAATTGATTCTAGAACAATCTTAAAAAGATCGATATAAAGATTGTATATGTAAGGTATAGTTGCAACTATTTGGCAACTCTGAGGTTAGATTTAAAGTTTATAAAAAAAATGTGTACATGCAACTACTTCTCAATAAAGTCTTTATAATTATTCAGCTTAGGCATACGTTAATCTTATAATATTCATTTATACCCATCTTTTTACATATTTGTTTAATTTGATTGTTTTTGTGTATTAAGAAGAATTAACGTATGAACTATGCACATATATATGCGCTCAGTAGAATTGTTGAACGCCATAAAAATTAAAGGAACATATGTACATGTAGATCTGTTTCATATCCCGTTTAGGGAAGCTGATAGATACACTGCATCTACATATTGCGTACATATGGCCGGTAATTAGGAATATTCTATATTCGATTCGAATTCGAGGCTCGATCGGCAGACTGTCTATATCCTATATTTATAACAGATTTTGGAAGCTTTTCAAGTCTTCATCGATCTCCGGTTTATATATATGTATGCAGATTTCTTAGTTCAATAAATACCTTTAATCGATTAATCTTAAATTTATCCAATTTTAAATTTAATCAAGTGAGAATCCAATTGAAATTGGTTAATTAAGCTATAATGTAAATTCGCAATAGTACAATATGCCATTTATTGTTAATAGCCAAATGCACATACCTATATGGCTGATGCTGCCTATACATAGAGCTTATATATATATATATATGCTAGATATGCATATATGATACACTTTCAAGTTTCGGGGTTTTATTATATATATTTCCACATTATACCACTTAAATAAAAGATATATATGGGCTGAATTATTGGTCAATTAACAATTGACTAGTTAAAATACTCTTCAGGAGTGTAAAACTTCAATCCTATTTCTTTAGCAAACATTAAATCAGAATCACTAAAATCTTTTCTACGTCCAGCAGCATCACCAACAAAATAACTTTCTTCGACATTAATATCCTTTTCCATTTCTTTTAAATCTTGTGTGAGTTGATGAAACATACCTGATTCTGGTTTTCTGAAAAATTGATGAATATTATCATGTGAGCCTAACCCTTTATCTTTATCGCTTTTAGACTTTTTGGTAGCACCATAAATTAAAGTAGGCAATTCTTTAGGGATCTCATTTAATATTGAGTTTAATTTGGTCAATAAATTATTCAGACTTTTTGAAGTTGGATTATTAACCACACCACCTTGATTTGTAAAAATAACGATGATTAAATTTGGTGTATTTTGGAAAGATTCTTGAAGTTTTTCCAAAACTTTTGGAGATTTGAATTTCCAGTCTTGTGGAGACTTACCAAACTTCCCTCCTGATTTGGTTTGAATTAAAGTATCGTCAAGATCAAATCCAGCTATTTTAACTGGTTGTTTATCTTCACCTATTATAGTTGAGAAATTTTTAGATTGTAAGAACACTCCATGAGTTCCTAGAATCTTACAGTTTGGTGAATGATTTATGAATTCATATGAGTATCCTTCTCCTTTAATTTTAACTATCTTTTGAAGTGGTGTGGTGACATTAGATAAAACAGAAACTAATCTCTTATTTACGCTTGCCTTGATCTTTGTTGCTGTAGCTTTCTCAATCTTTGCAGTACTCCTCCTTTTAGTGGATAAAGTAACTAGTCCTATTATATCCCTTTGTGGCATTATAGAGTGGTGCTAGTAAGTATTGAACGAATATGTGTGGAATTTCTTTGAAAGCTCGAAAGAAAATGAACCTAAGCTTACGCGTTGCGGAAGTTTGTGGCTTGAGTCTCTATAATTGTAACTCTACGACAATCTCAAAATGTACAGCGGACATACTCATCCAAATTACAACTAAAACAAATTAAATCAAAATCTGTTTAAATTCGATTGCATTATGATATGAGCATAAATAGCATAATAACTTTAATCAGCTCAAAAACAAATTAACAAAATGATTTTTATAAATGCTTTAAAATGACAGGCATAATATAGAGATATATACAGAATGGAATGAGAAATGATATATTGATCGTATGTGTAACAAACAACTGTTGTTCTGTTTCTTAAAATTGTTTAACTAACTCTACATAATAATTCACCATCTAAATGTTTTTTAACAGCTTCATGCAATCCCATAACTTCTTTAGACTTAGTTCTAACGAAGGCAACTTCACCCGGTTGTAAAGGTTTAACAAACAGGAATCTTTGACCAGCAGCAAATGCTCTTAGGTCGTTATGTGAGCAATAAACCCTTCTATTTGGCTTTGAAATCAAATGAAACTTACTTAAAACTGGTTTATTATTTCTATATTTCAATCCTAACCACAATCTTCTGGTGGCAATATTATCTGGAGTGACTTCAACTGGAGTTAAATCCGGACTCGATATAGAACCCCTTTGAATAGAAGTGATGAAGCCTTCTTTGTACAACCCTAATGCTATCTGAAGATGTAATTTAGTGTATGGAATCTTAGCCACAGGTAATTTGGCCATAGTTGTGTTCTGTAAGTGACAGCAGACATTACCTAATTGTACAAGAGACATGCTTAACGTTTATGCTATATTTGTTATTTGCCGCTATTTATTAAAGCAAATCACTCCAACAAAGCTTCAACCTTGATCAATGGTTTCTCCATAAGATGGAGCTGGAAAAAAAAGCGAGAACGGTCGTGCAATACTCGAGAGCTATATTTGCACCCGTGCACCATAATGAAGACTAATTTAGCCTTTCCATTTCCGGTTAGTGCCCTTTTCACCTCCTTCAAGAGCCAGACGACGGGCAACATGACTAAAAACATAGAAATCTCTAAGGAGAGAGCCCTGTAGTTTTTGTGACTGAAATTTGCCCTTGTTATTGGATAAAAGAACTGAGAAAGACACAATAAAATCAATAATGCATCTCCCAAACTACTCATTGGATCAGATAGACGCCAACGTGCTCACTGATAAAGAAAACAAGCTCATTCAAAATCTGAAGAAAGAAACTAAGTCATTACAACTTCAACTAAAAGAAATACAGGAAACTCAGAAAAAACAACGAAATGTAACACCACAAGCGCAAACTGAGGCGAAATATCCTGAAATTAACAAACAAAAAGGTGTTAATCTTGAAAATGATGGTGCAGTACTACATCTAACCATGAAATCCAATAACATTGGCCAAATTATACTCAAAACAAAGTCTGGAGAAACTATAGCTTTAGACGTTGAACCTCATTTGACTGAGAAAATAGAACCTTTAAATAAAGAAATCTCACCTCCACCGGTTGTTAAATCTGCTCCAGATCCTCCACTGCTATCTCCATCACTTTCTCCCCGTTCACTAGCCCCGCCATCCACCTTTTCACCTCAATTGCCATCTCCATCAGCTCATATTGCTCCAGTTGTCAAACCAATCTCTGAAGATCTCAAACTTGAGCTTCAACCTCAAACACCGAAAAGGGAAGAGTCGCCTCAAGCAAAAGAAATTGAAGTTCCTAAAGAGCCAACTAAAGAACCAATTAAAGAACCAATTAAAGAACCAATTAAAGAACCAATTAAAGATAACGTTGTTATTGAGCCTAAAGAAGAAACACTTCTAATTAATGTTAAAACAATTAAGGGTAGAATAATTCCTTTAGAAGTGAAACCAAATGATACGATTTATCAAATTAAATCAATTATTCAGGTCGTAGAAGGTACTCCAGTTAGTATTCAAAAGTTACTGATCAAGTCTGGTAAAGTTGTCAAAACATTATTAGAAGACGAAGGAAAGATGGCTGAAGAACATATAATTACACAGTTGGAGGATGAGAAAACGTTATCAAGTTACAACATTAAGGCTGGCGACACTTTATTAATGTTTAAACAATTAATGACTCCTAGTGCAAGTAGGACCGGAAGTAGGGCACCAACTGCAATTGGAACTAGAGTAGCTAGTATTGGGGATAGGGCTAAAAGTCTTTTAGGTAGCATGGCTCCAAATCTTCGAACTCCTTCACGAGCACCAACAAGGCCACAATCTAATATGCAACCTCCTCTCTTAGCCCCCAAACCAATGAACCCACCTCAACCTCCTCCTATTGTCCAGCCTACACCTCCAAATACACCAGGATCTAGGCCCTTTTTTGCAAATCCTTCTTCGGAGTCAGCTAAACAACCAAACCCTGTTCAGCAACCTAATGCTCCAATTTCAGATCTTAAATCAAATGAGACTCCAAATATAATTCCTGGTGGTGGCGTTCCAAGTAGAGTTCCAAGCGTTAGAAACATGCCACATAATGGAGGGCCAGGTTTTATTCAAAAACCTGATGCTTCAATTCCAGTTATTTCAGATCTTAAATCAAGTGAGTTTCCGAGTAGACTTCGAAGTAGATCTCCAAGTGTTAGAAGTATATCTCAGCAAGCTGGATCAGTAGCTGAGCCATCAGGTGCACCTCCACTTCTTAATATTCCTATTCAACGTCCAGGAAGCTTAAGTCGTCCTCAAAGTAGGGGCTCTATTAGGACCACTAGTAGAGGATCAAACACTGTTCAACAACCTAACGTTCCAATTCCAGTTATTTCAGATCTTAGGTCAAGTGAGGTCCTCGATAGAATTCCTAATGTTAGAACTCCAAGTAGAGCACCAAGTGTTCGAAGCATATCTCATGGCGGAAGTTCAAATTTTAATCAAGGTGATAATGCTCCAATTCCGATCATTCCAGATTATAAATCAAACAGTAGGGCCCCAAGTGTTATAGGTTCAAGCAGACCCCCAAGCAGACTCCCAAGCAGAGGACCAGATCTTGTTCAAAACCCCATTGCTCAACTTCCAGTTATTTCAAAACATAGGTCAAGCGAGGTACTCAATAGAATTCCTAGTGTTAGGGCTCCAAGTAGAGCACCAAGTGTTAGAAGCATATCTCACGGCGGAAGTTCAAATTTTAATCAAGGTGATAATGCTCCAATTCCGATTATTCCAGATTATAAATCAAACAGTAGGGCCCCAGGTGTTATAGGTTCAAGTAGACCCCCAAGCAGAGGACCAGATCTTGTTCAAACCCCCATTGCTCAACTTCCAGTTATTTCAAAACATAGGTCAAGTGAGGTACTCAATAGAATTCCTAGTGTTAGAACTCCAAGTAGAGCACCAAGTGTTCGAAGCATATCTCATGGCGGAAGTTCAAATTTTAATCAAAGTGATAATGCTCCAATTCCGATTATTCCAGATTATAAATCAAACAGTAGGGCCCCAAGTGTTATAGGTTCAAACAGACCTCCAAGTAGAGTTCGTAGTAGGCATCAGCCAAGTCATGGGGGTTCTTATTATTCAAGATCCAGGGAAACTATGCCAACAATGCCGAACATACCATCAACACAAGAAGATCCATCGCAGATGCCATATTTACCCGACCAAGCTGTTCGTGTTTTCTTGAGTACGTTAGAAGGGCGTAAATTCATGATCAACTTAGAACCCAATGATACTATTTATGATGTTAAAAATATAGTTAAAAAATTGCAAGGAATTTTAATTGCTGATCAAAAGTTAGTTTATAGAGGTCAAGTTTTACCTGATTCCGAAAGAATCAAAAATATTAGATTACATGATTCTACTTTCCGTTTAATTACCAGAAATAGAATTGGTCCTACTCCGAGAGGATTGAAATGATTCCATTTGCTTTACGTTTTTTCTTTTTTCTGCTTTTCTTAAATAAATCCTTTCTTGCTTTTATTATTAATTCTTTTGTGTATTTTAGTGTTAGTTTTTTTTTTTTTTGGTTTTTACAATGCACTTTCTAAAGTAAAGTAAACAGTGTTATTATATGAGAAAACTATGCGACAAAAAACAGATAAATAAAGAAAGAAAGAAGAGTGTGTAAGAGACTTATGTTTTTTTCTTTTAATCAAATCAAAAGATTGTTCAATTTTTCAAAGGGAGTGTAAAAAAGAATATGATTGGTCTTGTAACTTGCTGCAAGAAATGTTTTAATTTTATATAAACAAAAAAACAAAGAAAAATGAAACTAGGCCATCTACGCTGGAACAGTTAAAACAGTTTCGAAAGAATATGGTTCATAAGCAATACCTTCACCTTCAAAGAACTTAGACATAGATTCAACCCAATGTAATCTTAAAGCATGCAACATGGCAGAAGTACCTTCCATGACAACTAAAATACAAACAGTCAAAACAAACCACATACCAAACATCAAGAATGTGAATATAGAACCACCGAGACCAGTTGTACCGAAACTCGATCCAATAGTCATTGACCATAAAACAGATGATAGTTGGGCATGAGCTAACGATAAAGCCCACAATCTTAAATATGATGCAGTATGAGAAACACAATTCAAACAGAATTCAATGGTGTGAATAACTTGATGAATCATAACATCACCAAAAGTATGCTCATCATGTTCTTCATCGTCATCTAAGTTTAAGTTGGTTAATAAATTATTGCTATCACCAGTTATAACAGTTCCAACTTCATGGGTTGGCAATGATTCGTATTGGCTGTGCTTATACTTGAACCATAGTGGCTTGATTAACAACAGACAAGGGACACAAATCAAAGCGATTAATAATAAGAACACTTGAACAGTAGCTTGACCTGGATATAATTGTTCGTCGACAGAACCTGGGGCTAAGAACATATTGATCAACATATTTAACAAAGAAGGAGCAGGCTTTTCGATGGCGATCCAATCAACACACCATTTATAAACAATACAAATAGATAAGTAACCGAAGATACCTTGCATGAAAAGTAAGCCTGGAATGAAGTTGCCAACGATGTCAATAACAGAATGAAAATGGAGGGCATTGACTAATGAGAACATGTAGGAATAAGACATGTGAATGAAACCCATCAAGATGGATAATTTCATCTTATAAGAGTTAGAGAATAACAATGCATTTTCAGTTCCATGCCATGCAGGATCTAAACCAATTGCATAAACACCAACTTGATGACCAGCAATTGAATCGCCTTCTTTCCAGCTTTCTGGCCAAGCCCAACCAGATTTAAACCAAGTCATTGAAATGGAAAAAACATCATTATATAAGAAACCAGTATACATGGAGAAAGCACCCATCATTAGAACAATGTAACGACCGGTATAAGCCATATCAAAGATTTCATCTCTTTTCATGGAGCCAATCTTCTTTTCATTTAACACTAAAGTTAAAGCAGCTAAAAACATAATGAAACCATGACCTAAATCACCAAACATAATAGCAAACATAAATGGGAAAGTTGCAGCTGTTGGTAAAGCAGGATTAACTTCTCTGTAAGTGGCAACACCATAAGCATCACACATAGCCTGATATGCAGAAGTAAACTT
Organism: Ambrosiozyma philentoma; assembly: GCA_003707675.3. NCBI lineage: Eukaryota > Fungi > Ascomycota > Pichiomycetes > Pichiales > Pichiaceae > Ambrosiozyma > Ambrosiozyma philentoma. The sequence goes on from PPKZ03000021.1 coordinate 32,224, forward strand.
GTTGGTTTTATGATAGGTCGGAGGAGTTCTTGTAGTCTCAACCTCATTCATGATGATTGGGAATGAAGAACCAGCTGGGTCATCAGATTGTGAATATTTAGTGGATATCAGCTCCAAAATGTTTTGAACTTTATATAAATCGTCTTTAGGAACCCAACCTTCACCGATTAAACACTTACGTCCTAGATCATAGTAACACAAGTTCATAACAGCATAAACAGACTTCTCTAGTTTCGCAGTTTTCCACCAAGTATCCAGTTCAGTTGAAATGGCTCTTAATTCGGTTTCTAAAGCTCTATCAGTATTTTCCAAAACATTGGTAACATCAGCTAATTTATCGTTAATTTCAATTTTTTGTTTAGATCTTTGCTTGGCATCTTGATCAACAAAATATAAGTCAGCATCTAAAGATTCACAAATCTTTCTAACTCTTGATAAAATAACTTCACCATGAGAGAAAATAATAAAACTGTTTTTGTCAACGAAGGTCTTAGATTTAGCGTCAAACATTTTTTGTTCAATTTCAGTTGTTTTCATGAATAAATTACCTCTTAAGACTCTCCATAGGATTTTTTCTAAAACCTGAATTTTATTTCTTGGAATGACACCAGTGATGAAACTTGATTCATGAACAGCACCATTTTCTAATAAACCAGCTTGTTCAGCTTCGGACAAGTCTATTAAATCAGGAGCAAGAGACTTTGAGAAATAATCATCAGTTGCAATTAAAACCTGTTGATTTTGCTTTAAATCCATTTGCCTTTTTAATAAGTTTTCAGAAGCTCCAGCTAATTCAGTAATCCTGTCTTCAAGTAATTGAGCATTTGTAGCTAACTCATCCAAGCTGGAAGTTGATAAGACGGCTTTATGGGAGAATTCATAATCATTAATTAAAACCTCATTCATTTCAATTGATCTAGATTCCATTTCAGATTGTAAATAACGATATTGTCTTTCAACGTTATCTAATCTTCTAATTTCGTTAACAAAAGATCTCTGAAATTGATTAACTTTTTTATTTAAATCTCTAAATTCAACTAAACCTAGAGATCCTAAAGAATAGATGGATTCTCTTGCAATTTCAGTAGGAATATATAATTGGATCATAGTCATTTCCGCAGAACGGAAGATGGCCTCTGGTTCAGATTTTTTTATAGTTGCAACACTTGACATATTAAGTTATCAATAATGTAGCTAATAATATGAATAAAATGGAGGAACAGGCGCAAAAAGGAGTAATTGAGCAGGTATAACTTCCTGTAAGCAATTGTAGCAATAATTGAAAGAACTGAACGACAGATGAAGAGAGTGTTGTTGGGTTAAAGGAGTATTCTGTTTGGTTTGTAGTCCTCTGCTAGACAGTGCTGCTTTAGTTTTAGCTAAGTCTCCTACTCACTCTCAGCTCAGCTTGTTGCAAATGCAGCCAAATGTTGCCAGGGCTGCTAACCATCAAACTGTCGATAATATGCGTCGATTATTTGTCGAAAGAAACGTCCATCGGCGCAGACATTCTTGTTTACAAACATGTAATTGTGGGACGCCGCACAAAGTGCAAAAGCCCAGCCCAGCCCCTTTGAACAATAACAAGACCGCATAGCTTATTGATTGTAAGCCGCAAACTAGCCGCACAGTCTCTAGTTTCTCCTGGAATTGGCGCACCGGCGCGGATCTGCAATTGTAACAAACTATAGCAAATTCAAACTCAAACTGAAATTCCTTTAAAAACAGTACAAAACTAAACTAAACTAAACTACAAGTTTCAGCTTTGCTGTAGTTATTTTTCTCCTTTACATCTTTTACTTATCATTTATACAGACTCTATCCCTCCAATTAGTTCATTGCAAGTATATCATCCTAATACTTCGATTGCTCTTAATCTCCCTTTTGTCTTCATTACCCACCTTTATTTCCGAAAAGTAGGTTGAACAATTAATAAGAAAACAACATGTCTTATCAGCGTCCTTCAGTTGCATCTCCTCAACAGCAACCTTATCAGGCCCAACAGGCTCCACAATACCAACATTCCCCTGACTTGGAACAGGGTAATTATTCTGGGTACGATCAAAAATTAAGCCCAAGCGAGAAAATTAGTCAAGGGTACAGTTACGAAAGACCATCTGAACCAATTCCTAATCAATCTACATTTGAAGAATCTTTTAAAATCGAAAAACCCACATGGAATGATTGGCCTTTCACAATATTATTCTTAGCTACCGTTGCTGGTTTCATTTGTGTTGCTGCTATTTCATTGAAAGAATATGCTAACAGTTATAGTTATCAAGGTTCTTCAATTTATAACAACACAAATTCATTCTCTTTGAACACTAATACTACTATTTTGTTTATTTTTGTCATTGTTTTAGGTTTAGTCTTAGCTGCTGTTATCCTGGGCATAGCTAGAATGTGGCCTCGACAATTCATTACAATCGGTATCATTTGTAATGTTATTCTTGGTTTAGGAACTTCAATCATGTATTTGTGTTTAGGTTACTACTCAGCCGGTATTGTTTTCTTAGTCTTTACTGTTATATCTGCTTACTGTTATTGGACTTGTAGATCAAGAATTCCATTTAGCGCTACTGTTTTAACTATAGTCATTGATGTTATGAAGTCTTATCCAAGTACTTATATTGTTTCGTTCTTAGGATTTATTTGCATTGGTGCATTTTCCTGTTTATTCAGTGTTACAATTACTGCTTCTTACATGAAATGGGGTGACGAAACCACTGGCTCACACAATAATGCCAAATTAATTGGTTTATTAGTTTTTATCTTCTTTGCTGGCTATTATATTACTGAGGTTTTAAGAAACGTTATTCATGTTACAGTTAGTGGTATTTATGGAACTTGGTATTACTTATCGAAATCTGATGGCGGAGTCCCAAGGAACCAAGCTTGGGGTGCTTTCAAAAGAGCTATGACTTACTGTTTTGGTTCAATATGTTTTGGTTCGTTGCTTGTTACTGTCATTCAATTAATTAAACAATTCATTCAAATTGCAAGACAGAATGCCTTAGGATCTGGTCAGACATGTGAAGCATGTCTTTTAATGTGTGTTGAATGCATTATGTACCTTATTGAATGGTTATTAAGATATTTTAACCGCTATGCTTTTTCATACATTGCATTGTATGGTAAATCTTATATCGCTTCAGCAAAGGATACTCATTATATTTTAAGTTACAAAGGTATTGATGCTTTAGTTAATGATTGTTTAATTGGAACAGCTTTAGGTCTGTATTCTCTGTTCACAGGTTTATTCACCGCATTCTTATCATACATGTATTTAAGATTTACTAAACCAGGATATAATGATAGTGGTAATTACTATGCACCAGTTGTTGCTTTCAGTTTTCTAATTGGCCTGCAAATTTGTAATGTTGTTACAACTACAATTTCTTCAGGTGTTGCTACTTTCTTTATTGCATTAGCTAAAGACCCTGACATTTTCCAAGCTAGTTATCCAGAGAGATTTAATGAAGTGTTCACTAATTATCCTGATGTTTTAAGAAAAATTCAAACTTAGGCGTTTTTTTGCGTCCTTTGTTCCTGTTCTTTGTTCTATCTTTTTACTGTACTTCTAAATTTTTATCATTTAAGGCTCATTAAGATGTGAGCTCCTTCTCTGCCACATAACCGATTTATATATTCCCACTTCTTTTTATTGATCTACAACAATTAATTCTTACACTTCTTACGCACTATATGAACACCTAAAATATAGAGAAAGTTTGCTCCCCTTATCTACTGGATTTCCCTAATTAAGCCGAGACTCGCCGAAAACACGCACCCAACTTTTCGATCACCGGTTTTCAAAAATTATCACACCTCTATCACTTTTCACAGTCCGTTATTATGGTATACGCTTCATCCGCACATCTACTCCCTTCTTCTGAAATAAATAAAATTCATCATGTTTATTAGATCAGGCAAAGTTGGCTTACGAAGTTTGTTCTACCTTAGAACTAGGGTGCACAATAGTTTAAGTCAAAAGCAATTTTATTCAGCTATTGCACGTAGTAGATCAAGATTTGGTAGGAAACTGGTTGATAAAGAAGAAGAAAAACAGAATACAAAAACCGCATCAGCTACAACAGAGATTCCGGAAGTGCCTGAAAAGAAACAACCTGTTATCTCGAAACTCCTTAAGGAAACGGACCTTGTCAAAACCACCCTTCCTGAAAAGAAACCCGGTATTTCGAAGAGATCATTGGAAAAGAAATTACCAGACGCAAAGCAAGACAATGTTAAGAAAGTTGACTCAGTTAAAGAAAATAAGAAGGTTTCAGAAAATGAAAAGGGAAAAGTTAAAAAATCCTATGGAAAGGGTGAGAAGTCGTATAAGTCTAAGAGTTCTAAACTTTCAGATAGCAAATTGGATGAATTTAACGAAAAACACGTTAAAATGAAAGTTAAGAAAGGCAAGACATCAAGATCCTCGACTGGCCCAAAAACTAAATTAGATATTCCTACTTTCTTGTCTGTTGCTAACTTTGCAACTATTTTAAGAGTCAGAGTTCCAGAATTGTTACTACAGTTGGAAGAATTAGGTTTTGAAAATATGACTAATGATTACATCTTAGATGCAGAAACTGCCTCCTTAATTGCTGAAGAATATGGATTTGAAGTTAATCATGATGATAATTTAGGAGCTGATTTATTCCCTTCCCCTGATTCTACAGATCCAAAGAAAGTTAAACCAAGAGCTCCAATAGTTACTATTATGGGTCATGTTGATCATGGTAAAACAACAATTTTGGATTATTTGAGAAAATCATTTATAGTGAAGGGTGAACATGGTGGTATTACCCAACATATTGGCGCTTTCTCTGTTGTTACTCCTAAATCAAAAAAGAAAATTACTTTCTTAGATACACCTGGCCATGCAGCCTTTTTAAAAATGAGAGAAAGGGGTGCTAATATGACTGATGTAATTATTTTAGTTGTTGCTGCTGAAGATTCGGTTATGCCTCAAACTATTGAAGCTATCAAACACGCTAAGAATGCAGGCGTTCCTGTCATTGTTGCTCTTAATAAATGTGATAAAGAAGAGGCTAATCCTGATAAGGTAGTTGCGGACTTATCCGCTAATGGTGTGGATGTTGAAGATTATGGTGGAGATGTTCCAGTTGTTAGAATTTCAGCAAAGACTGGTATGGGTATGGAAGATTTAGAAGAAAATATTATTGCGATTTCCGAACTACAAGAATTGAAAACCGAGGATAAAGGTGTCCCGGTGGAAGGTTGGATTTTAGAGTCACAAGTTAAACAGGGGTTAGGAAATGTGGCTACTTTTTTGATTAAAAAAGGTCAGTTAAAATCTGGTTCTATTTTAGTTGCTGGTACCACTTGGTGTAAAGTTAAATTAATGAGAAATGAACTTGGAAAACCCGTTAAGGTTGCTGGACCTTCCACTCCCGTTGAAATATCAGGCTGGAGAGATATTCCAGAAGCTGGTGAATTTGCCATACAATCCAAAGATGAAGCTTATGCTAAGAAAGTTATATCTAACAGAGAGAAAAGAAAAAGACAAATAGATGAAGCTTCACAAGTTGATGAAATGAATAAGAATAGGATTAAACAACTTGCAAACGCTCAGAGAGATGTCATAGTTCAAGATTATCAAAGACAAGGTTTAACTATAGAAGAAATCAAAGAACTGGAGCCTGAACTATTTGGCGCGTTAGAAAACCAAGTTAAGGAAGTTTTCTTTATTGTTAAAGCTGATGTCAGTGGTTCTACGGAAGCAGTTAAACAAAGTATTGAAGGTTTAGGTAATGAGGAGGTCACGGTTCACATTTTATATGAAGAAGTCGGTGCTCCTACAGAATCGGATGTTGAGAGGGCTAAAAACTCTGGGGCTGAGATTTTAGCCTTTAACATAAAAGTTCCAAAAGAAATTAGAAATTCTGCTTCAGTTGCAGGGGTTGAAATAAAAGAATTTAATGTTATTTATCATCTAATTGAGAGTGTTTTAGAATCCTTAACTAATAATTTACCTATTTTGCTTGAATTTAAGGCTATTGCAAAAGTTTCTGTTAGACAGTTATTTGAAATTTCTTTGAAGAATAAAGAGAAAATGGTTATTGCTGGTTCCAGGGTTACTGAAGGTATTTTGAAAAGAAATGCAGACGTCAGAATCTTGCGTAATGGGGAAGAAACCTACAGGGGTAAGATCAAACAGTTAAAGATCGCCAAAGATGATGCTACTGAGGTTAAGAATGGTGTAGATTGTGGTATTGCCCTTGAGGGAGATCCAGAGCTTCTGGAAGGTGATATTATTGAATCATTTGAGGAAGTTCCAATTAAAAGGCATTTATGATTACAGTTGTTCGCACCCCTGTATTATATTTAGAGACTATGCATTATAAAAATCTGTATATAGCAAAGATTACATATATGTAAATAAGTTAATTTATTTTCTCTTTTCAAAATCGTAAAAACTATCACTTAAAAGATAATCACATTTCTCTAGAATACTATGAAGAAGATTATTTGATTCGGCATCACTGTTACTATCATCATTGTTTATTAGTGAATTAAATTGGTTAAGGAAATTCTTTTTGGAATCATTGAATTGTAAAGTGCCAAGCATTCCACTTAACCACGATCCATCAGTAGTTGACTCTAGTTGGCTTTGTGGTGATGGATTAGTATTTTGTTTTTTATTAATTTCGATATCTAGACTGTGATTTTCAAATTCTTGCATTATAGATCTTAAATCTGAGATTGAGCAATTTTCAAAAAACTGGATTAGCTTCTTAGTTTTCATCCTATCGATATTTTGCTTGTTTAAATCTCTTATTAAACTATTAACTTTATGCATTGTCTCTTGAGTGTGTGAGGTATCGGCACCTTCAACACATTCTAAAGAAACCGGCACATATCCTCCTGAATTACCTAGTAATGTCTGCGCATCTGAACTAGAAGCAACTGTGGTCTCTATTTCAACCGTTGGAATTGTAGTGGTAAGTTCATCTTTCAGTCTCTTCAGCTTCTTCTTCTTCTTCTTCTTATCTCCAGATTCTATATTAACAATGATAGTAGCAGGGAAATTATTATTAAAAGGTAGTTCGTCAATAGCTACTTTTTCTCTTTTTCTAATCCATATTCTTCTTCTAACAAAATTACCAAATTTACCGACACCTTTCCAATGATGACTTCCGAATCTAATTCTTGAATAAATCCAGCCTTCTTCATCTACATCCTTGATCATTAAAATGTGCCAGGTATTCCAGCACCATTTCCAAGACTTTCCAGGCAACGGGTAGTGATTCAAATTAGAGACAGACAAGCCAGCTAACGTCTCATACTTTGGAGGATCGAATGGAGTTAAAACCGGATCAGTTCCGTAAACAGGCATACCAAAAAGAGTAGCGCCTCTTTGGTTTTCTAATATAATATCATATTTAATTCCAGAATCTTCATCATACTTTTCTAAAGCTTTTGAAGGGTTTGATGGCATAGCTGATGAAAACAAAGAAGCAAACCCATCATTTAGTTGTATATCATCTTCTGGTGAATCCAAATCTTGAACGGTACAATTTGTTATACATTTCAGGAATTCCTCGGTTTCACTAAATTGTGGTAATCTAGTGATATGCTTGTCTATTTTGTTTAATTGGGGCACTCTCTTTTCGATTTGCGACTTTGAAGATACCGCAGTAGTATTTGTAGAGACCGAATTTGCAGTAAATGTTTGTGAGATATTTATATTGCTATTTCTTTGACTCTGCATTTCTCAGATGGACTTGTTCCTAACATCACCTTGTTCTTTATCTCTGCGGTTGATGTCCACTTAACCTAGCACGATAAGATAAAAACATGCTAGCCATTTGGTATTTGGAATAAATACCCATGTGGCGCACAAAAACCAGGACGCATGTGGCGGTGCTAATTTCTTTTCATTTTCTTTGTTTCGTTTTGAAAATTGATCGTGGTGAATTAAAGCTGGACACAACACGTCGATTTGTATCGCTTATTCATCAAAAAACAAAGTACATACTCAGTTTATTGTATAACAGCTAACTTCAAAATGGCTAAAAATGGTAGTTCAAAGAAACTTCATCATGAAAACGGTGATCGAACGTCTTCCAGCACTCCTCAACCAGCAGACTCGTCAGTTCAACTTTTTTCAAATGAACCAAATGCCACTAAGGAAGCTTTGAGAACATTTCACAACTTGAGAGAGAGTATATACATAGATAAAATAAAGCATGTTTATTCAGCCTCTAATGAATTTATGACTTGTGAATGCTCTGAAGAATTAGATAAGCATGGCGAAAATATTTCTTGCGGACCTGACTCAGATTGTATCAACAGACTAACAAATATTGAGTGTGTGGATGACCAATGTGGGTGCGGTTATAACTGTCAAAATCAAAGATTTCAAAATAATGATGTTGCAGATGTTTCTATATTTAAAACTGATCATAAAGGTTATGGTATGAGAGCTAACGTGGATATACCTGAGCATACATTCATTGTTGAATATAAAGGTGAAGTGGTGGATAAAGAAGAATATAATAAAAGAAGAGATAAGTATTCTGCGGAAGGTATAAAACATTTTTATTTCATGATGATTCAAGATAATGAAATTATTGATGCAACCAAGAAAGCTAGTATTGGACGATTCTGTAATCATTCTTGTGATCCAAATGCTTATATTGAAAAATGGGTTGTTAACAAAAGATTTAGAATGGGTATTTTTGCAAAGAGAACAGTTTTAAAAGGTGAAGAAATTACTTTTGATTATAATGTTGATAGATATGGTGCTGAGCCTCAAAAATGTTATTGTGGTGCTGCTAATTGTCTTGGTGTTATGGGTGGTAAAACCCAATCTGAAAATGCTAGACTATTACCTCATGCTATTACAGAGGCTTTAGGCGTTAAATCTGCCGATGAAAAGAGATGGATTAAAGAACAAAGAAAGAGTGGTATCAAAGTCACCCAAGATAATATTGATTCTAACGTGAATGTTGAATTTGTTAAATCTTTAGAACTTTCGCCGCTTGAATTAGACGATATACCTAAAGTTTCAAGTTGTTTGCTGCAGCCTTCACTTGACTTAATTGTCATTGAAAAAGTATTGGAACGTTTCTCTTTAGAAGATGAATACAACCAAAAGCTTATAGATGCATTTAATAGACTACACGGTTTACAAGCTCTAGGTAATTGTTTGAAAACTGCTATTTCTGCTTTAACTTTTCCAAGTGAAATCCCTGAAATGGAGTTAAAAATTATTGTTCAAGTCGTTGATTTATTGCTTCGTTGGCCAGAATTAACTTCTAGAAATTCCATACAGAGCTCTAATCTTGATTCAAATTTAAAAAGAATACTTCCAAATATGACTGATCCAGATTTTGCTGGTGCTATTGAGGAAATTCTAGAAAAATGGAAAGATTTAAAAGTTATTTACCGTATTCCAAAAAAGGTTTCAAGTGCCTCTGCTATCTCAAACTCTGTTTCGTTATATGAACGAAGATCCAAGAAAGAAGAAACCCCAACTGCAAAGCCAACTCAAGTGCCATGGGCTCATTTGAACCTTGATGAGATACCAGAAAAGAAAAAAGTTGATGGTGTTCCTTTACCCCCAGGTTGGGAATGGGCTCAAGATGAAAAGACTGGTAAAAAATACTTTTTTGATAGAGACCCCAATAAAACTCAATGGGATCAGCCACAATGGTTGCCAGCTGCCCCAAGAGCGACTTTACCTGAACCACCAACTTTTACTGCTAAAACTGTGATTGTGGATGAAGAAGAAAGGAGAAGAATTAGAGAAAGAGAAAGGGAAGAGAAATCTAGGGTGTTGAGGGAATTAGAGAGAGAGAGACAAAAAGCTAGAGAGAAAGAAATGCAAATGCAAGAATCTAGAGCTGAACAGCTAAATTCAATCATTAATCAAGCATCACTGGAAATCAATAAAAATGGTAGTAAGAATAAAACCAATGGGAAGTCTTCAAATAATCATCACGATCAAGATTCAAATTCAGTGAGCCGTAGAAGCAAAAAACAATACACCAAATTATTTGCCGCTGTTGTTCCAAATGCAATTAAAAGATATGAACCTGAAATTGGAAGAGAAAAACTGAAAGCTATGGCTAAGGAAATCACCGAAGTGTTGACTGAAAAGGAAATAAGATACCACGTTGGCAAACCTGCTCCTAAGGAATTTACTTCTGAAAAGAACAAGAAAGTTAAGAAATTTGCTGATGATTATATAAGAAAATATTTAGAAAGAAAAAAGAGTAAGGACCCATCTGATCATCATCATCATCGCCATCGCCGTGAACACGGTTCTTCCCATAATCATGAAACCCCTGATAGAAAAAAACAAAGGGTTTAACAAAGACACTTGGGATTGTTTAAAAATTGAACTTTTACCTGATTCAAATTTAAGAAGAAAGAATGACGAGTGTATTATTTATCAAATTAATCTACTAGTTGGAGGTTAGAGGTTTCATTCTGCACTGATTTTTTTTGCACTTTTGTATTATGTTTTTATCTTTTCATTTAGTTCTTGACTTATGTTTACTTCGTTTTTCTTCATTTTTTTCCTAAAGGATTTGTTAAATATCAAAAAAAGCTATGAACTGTTCGATGTCATTCAATTAGGTAACAGGTTGCTTTAATTCGATCTTGGTACCATCTGTATAATTAGAAAAAAAAGTTGTTTAATATATAAAATTGTTTTACATCTACTTTGTGTACATTCCCGTTTTAGAAGTCCTAGAAATTTCTCTTTAGACTGACTGATTAATAATATTTTCAAATAATTTAAAACGCAAAAAAAGGATGAAAAGATTAAGATCTATAGAAGTAAAACTAAAATCCATTCGTTCTAAGGAAGTATCAAACTGCTTATTTTAATTCAGAGAATGCTTTGGAAACGATTTCAGCTAGAAGATCAGCATGCTTTTCACTGAATGTTAGAGTTGGTCTTAATCTAACACCCACATCACCACAACCACCAATGTTCAAACCACTTTTCTTACAGAGACCCAAGAATTGATCTCTTAAGGGAACAGTTGGTAAATTGAAAGCAATGAAAGTACCTCTACCTTTACCTCTTAAATTCAACATTTTTTCTGTGTTTGCTTTTCTAATGACATCTAGCTTTGCATATAAGTATTCACCAGTTTTAGCGGTATGTTCTAATAAGCCTTCCTTCTTAATTTGTTGAGCAATTGTTCTAGCAATTAAAGCTTTAGAAGGGTCACCACACCAGGTGTTGAATTGTCTAAATGGAATGGTACCTTCAATGGCCTTATCTTTAAAAAAAAACCCAGCATTTTGCATCTTTTTAGAAAAGGTAACAATATCTGGGGATATATCGTAGTGTTCATGCAACCACATTTTACCTGAAGCACCACCACCGGTTTGAACTTCATCAATAATTAACAATATATCGTATTTTTCAGTTAATTTTCTAACACCTTGGAAAAAATCTGGGGAAGCATGATTATCACCACCTTCGGATTGAACAGGTTCAACAATAACAGCGGCAATCTTCTTTGGATAAGATTGAACAATTTTTTCAAATTCATCTAAACACTTTTGTTCCTCGGCTTTGTTTTCTTCTTCATATTCTTCCAATGGATATTTTAAAGTTGGGAACGGGGTCTTCGGCCAATCAAAGGCTGGAATACCTAATTTATGGATTGCTTTAGATCTAGTAGTCGACAAGGAACCAAATAATCTACCGTGGAAACCTTTCTCAAAAGACATAATAACCATATCAGAAGTACCTGGTAATTGATTTTCCATAACAGAAGTCAATTCTTCTTCAGTAAATGGCTTACCAGCTCTTTTCTTATCGGCTTGATAAATTAAAGCAGCTTTAAAGGCCATTTCATTGGCATCAGAACCAGTATGAGCAGTACAAACTTGATTAAATCCTTTTGGTGCGACAGATAATAAACCTTCTTCTAAGATCTTCTTGTAATCAGTAGATGGAAAACAAGCTAAAGCTGGTCTGTTAGCTAAAGCAACAGCCATCTCGTCAGATTTTGCTGTCTTTAATAATTCAGGGTTATTATAGCCTAAAGCAATAGATGAGATTTGGCAGTAAGAATCCAACAATAAGTTACCGTCAGCATCACAGATATAGTTACCAATTGAGTTGTAATAGTCAGTAATAAAATATGCAGCTTTGGTATCATAAACTTCAGCTAAATCAGCCAATTGTTCCTTGGATGCTGGTCCTGGAATGGCAGTTTTGATAACTGGCTTTTCTGGTTCGTTTGGGAAGTATTTTTCAGAGATAGACATTGCCTGATAACGATGAACTGGGGAGGAAGAAAAAAAAAGGCGGGAAGGAATATGGCCCAAGTAATTCTTTATTAAAGGGGGAATTACAGGAGTATTTATATAAACCACGAGATCAGCATAAACTGAAAAACACCTGTTGAATCAACGTACATTTCGAGAAACTGCGCTTGATTCTTATCAGTTCGGTGATGGGTTTCCTTGTGCGCCGGAGTTGGTTGTCCGGGCGGATGTGCGACGGCGACGCGTCTGTGAAGTAAAAAGTCCAGATAATTCCGACGCGTCAAGTGGAGACTGTATTACGTAAGCCATGATGCATACACTAGATGGAGCAAAAATTTGGTCATTTTATGAACTGATTAAATCTTAAAAGAAGTCGATCTTGATTCGTGACCACTAATTGAAACTTAGAGATAAGTCAACAGAATAATGAAATACGTTATTGAACACATGGAACACGGCTTCACTGAATGGGTCATTTTGGAATATTCTCAAATTTTGAGAGATCTTGGACCTGAAAATTTGATTCTAACCTCGTTACCAAAAGATACAACTGAAAGAGACATTCCAAAGAGGCTACTAGACTTGGGTTTACGTTGGACCGTTAAAGAATTAACTGAAATAATAGAAATTCCAGTTTCTCATCTATGCTTGCTAGATCCAAGGGCAGAAATAGATTTACAGCCAGAAGATAAATCTCAGTTTGAATACTTCGTGTTCGGTGGCATATTAGGTGATCACCCACCTAGAGATAGAACAACCGAATTGAAAGTCAAGTTGGGTTGCCCGACTAGAAGATTAGGTAGCTTACAAATGACAACAGATACTGCCATTAGAACAACTACTTGCATCATTGAAAAGCAAATTAAGTTTGATGATATCAAGTTCATTGACTATCCTGAAATTAGATTCAGCAAGCATGAAGCTACTGAAATGCCATTCAGATACATCCTGGATAAAGAAGGTAAACCTATATTACCTCAAGGTATGCTTTCTTTGATTAAGAAAGATACTGAAAAGAGTTTGGATGATTTCTTCTAAGTCTTGCCTTACATAACAATTTATATTATTCCTCAATAGCATAAAATTTAGATTCTGCTTTGTTTCAATAGAAATAACTACTTTAGTATAAGTATTTAAATTATTGGAAATTGTGTGGGTCTTTGTCTTTGGGGTATTCATTTAATCAAAAGAGATGAACTTTAACTAAGCCCTAACCTCATGGTTACTTTATTGCACTCACTAACTCATACCATTAAATAAAGCAATTCAGGGTCCAGAAATGAATTAATGATCCTACAAGATCTAGACCTCTGTGGTTGCCAGTAGTACAATGATGGCTGAAGGAAAAGAAATGTCCTTCTATAATAGTAATTTCTGCCGTACATAGTAATTATAAAGCCACCCACGACAACGCACATGTTGTATTCTAGAATCAAGTATTAAACCTGTGCACCGCAAATAGATATTAGAAACGAGTGGCAACAAAATTAAGGCTAACTTAATCATTACGATAAAGCAGAAGCCAACCCAAAACAGAAAATACTCCAATCACCAATACATTCAATTACATAAAACAATCCCATAAATACTCTATCATTCAATCAATGAACAACTTTAACAGACTGCTTCGAGCTATAGCTCTTGGTGGCTTGTTTTTGACTTCCTCCGCATATTCCAGAGAAGATGAACTACATGATAACAATGGCCAACTCGACTCTTTTGACTCTACTTATTCAGTCAAGATAATAGCTGATCAATTAAACAGTATAGTGAACTCTGTTGACTCTTCTAATTTACTCAATAATCAAAACTCTTATAATAACAACTACTACCATTTAGAGTCTGTGGATGAAGATGAAGCTGGCGATGATAAATGTCCGCCTTGTTTCAATTGTAACTTACCAAATTTTGAATGCACCCAGTTTTCAAGTTGTGATAAAAACTCAGGAAGATGTGAATGCTTAGATGGCTTTGGTGGAGACAATTGTTCTCAGCCTGTTTGTGGTGGCTTATCTGGTGGTAATAACAGACCAGTTAGGGATGGTTCCGATGAATGTCAATGTTCTCCGGGTTGGTCTGGTGTTAATTGTAACCTTTGTGAAGAAGACTCAGTTTGTGACCCTTTTGTTCCTGGTGAATTAAAAGGTACATGCTATAAGTCTGGTATCATTGTTAAACAGTTCCATCAAATGTGTGACGTTACTAATAAAAAGATTGTTGCTATTTTGGATGGTAAGAAACCCCAAGTTACGTTCAGTTGTAACAAGACCGAGAAAACTTGTAACTTCCAATTCTGGATTGCACAGGAAGAAAGCTTCTTTTGTGAATTGAACAAGTGCGATTTTGAATATGATTTAGCCGCTAATACAACCCATTATAAATGTCCTGAAGTTGCTTGTAAGTGTCTTCCAGATAAAATGCTTTGTGGTCAATCCGGTTCTATCGATATATCGGATTTTTTAACCGAGACAATTGCTGGTCCAGGTGACTTTACTTGCGATATAGAAGATAGATCATGTAGATTTTCAGAACCAAGTATGAATGATTTAATTCAAAATGTGTTTGGGGATCCATATATTACACTATCTTGTAAGTCTGGTGAATGCTTACATGAAAGTGAGATTCCTGGCTTTGATTTACCAGGTAAGAGGAAGTGGAATTTTGCAGATTTTTCTAGAATTGCACTCACTTTTATTGCATGTGGGTTAGTAGTTGTGGCTTTAGGTTATGCTATTAAGAGATCTCCTTTGTTTAATGATGAAGGTAAAATTGCATTATCGGATAATGATGACTATATTGAAGGTGATGATTCATTTTTTGCTGCTTATAAGCCTGCTACATTTGCATTTGAGAATGTTAATTATACGGTTGCTGGTAAGAAGGTTTTAAAGAATGCTGCCGGTGTAGTTAATCCTGGTGAATGCTTAGCAATTATGGGTGGTTCTGGTGCTGGTAAGACTACTTTATTAGATATTATTGCAGGTAAGAACAAAAGTGGTGAAACTGGTGGATCATTATATGTTAATGGCGAGCAGATCACTTCAAAGCAAGACTTGTATAACTTTCAACAAGCCTGTGGATTCGTTGATCAAGATGATGTTTTGATTCCTACTTTAACAGTCTACGAAACCGTCTTAAACAGTGCTTTATTAAGATTACCACGTTCAATGCCTATTTCTGTTAAGAAATCTAGAGTTTTACAAATCTTGTCTGAGTTAAGAATTTTACACATTAAAGATAAGATTATTGGTTCAGATTTTGAAAGGGGTATTTCTGGTGGTGAAAAGAGAAGAGTTGCGATTGCTCAAGAATTGGTTACTTCTCCTTCTATTCTATTTTTGGATGAACCTACTTCTGGTTTAGATGGTTATAACGCTTTCAATGTTGTTGAGGCTTTAGTTAGATTGGCTAGAGATTTCAATAGAACAATTATTTTCACTATTCATCAACCACGTTCCAATATTGTTGCATTATTTGATAAATTATTGTTATTATCAGAAGGTAGTTTGATCTATTCTGGTACAATGCAAGATTGTAACGCTTTCTTTACTAATGGCGGTTATTCATGCCCTCCAGGTTATAATATTGCTGATTATTTAATTGATATTACTGCAGCATCTGGATCGTCTAAGAGGAAGACCCAGGTTAAACCATCGTCTGATATTGAAAATGCTCAATTTGCACCATCACACGAAACCTTGCATGAAGTTCTGGCTCAGAATACTACTGATGATCCAACTAGTGAATGGGCCCACTATGCTGAACATCGTGATGAATTTGCTCATGCACTGGGTCCGGAAACAGAAGCCGAGGCTGCCACTTCTACTGCACCAAAATCATCTATTGAGACTATCTTCACCGATTCTGTTATGTTTGAGCAATTACAATCAGAAATTAAACAGCTTTCTGATGACTTCAAAGCTCGTACTTCTTCTGAAACTGGATCAACCAATTCATTCTTTAAAGAAGATAGAAACAAGATCAAAGCTAGCTTTTTAACACAACTAGTTATTTTAAGTTCTAGAACGTTCAAAAATTCATACAGAAATCCTAAATTATTAATGGGCCATTATATTTTGTCATTATTTGTTGGTTTATTCTGTTCCTACATTTATTTTGATTTACAAAATAATATAAGTGGATTCCAAAATAGATTAGGCTTATTCTTCTTCTTGTTAACGTTATTTGGATTTTCGACATTAACTGGTTTACACTCATTCAGTACTGAAAGAGTTGTCTTCATTAGAGAAAGAGCCAACAACTATTATCATCCGTTAAGTTATTATGCAAGTAAAATTCTATGTGATGTTATTCCGTTAAGATTATTCCCACCTATTATCTTAATGGCTATCATTTATCCATTAGTCGGATTAAATATGGAAGGTAATAAGTTTTGGTTATCTATTATTATTTTGGTTTTATTCAATTTAGCAACAGCAGTTGAAATTTTGATTATTGGTATATTAATCAAGGAGCCTGGTTCAGCAACAATGGTTGGTGTTTTAATTTTATTATTCTCGTTGTTATTTGCTGGTCTATTTATTAATAAAGAGTCCATTCCACCGCAGATTGCATGGTTTCAAAACATTTCAGTTTTCCATTATGGTTATGAAGCGTTAACTGTTAATGAAGTTAATGGATTAGTTTTAAAAGAAAGAAAATATGGTTTGGATATTTCTGTTCCTGGTGCTGTTATTTTGAGCACTTTTGGCTTTGATGTAGGTGCTGTGGTTTTCGATATTTGGTGGCTGACAGGTATGTGTGGTACTTTTATTGTTTTAGGTTACATTGGATTACATTATTTTGTTTATGAAACAAGATGAACAATCATTTGTGTGTGTTATGTTTTTTTCTTTATAAAAATAGTTAAGAGAAACGAAAAGTAATTTTATAAGAGAAAAGTTTGGATCTCTTGAGTATAGATTTTATTTGTTATATTTGATTTTTATTTTTATTTGAATTTAGTTCTAGTATACTCTAATTTGTTTAATTATATTTGTTAGTAAGCTTTTGCCTTTTTAAGTATAAATACTGGTACTGAAAGTTGTAGAATTTGTCAAACAATCCTGACACCCCAAATTTTTATTATAGTAAAAATAAGATTAAACTCAACTTAAACAAAATTTAAAAATGAACAATAAAAAGGATACGCTAGTAGCAATACCACTCTTAAATACACAAACTGAGCAGTAAAAGCAATATTTAATTTTGCAGGCAATAGAAAATACGACTGGCTAAAAACTTAGCCATATTAATTCTTTTCGTTTTGTGGTCAAAAGTAGTTGACAAGTACTTAACTGGACTATCACCTTGGATGTTAGATTTCTTTTCATCTTCAAGTTCAACAATTGTTAGAGAGGCAACATCAGAGATAATCCAGTATCTTAGCCCAACGGCTAAAGATTGAGTGAATCCCTTATCCATAGTCCCTTTTCTTCTAATATCTGGGGAAATGTCATCATTAATGGCATCAGAATAACTTTCCATTTCGATCAAGGCAACAATCTTACCCTTCAGCTGAATTTTCTTTATATTGTTTGGATTAACTGATTTAGGGACTAGTAGTATTGCAATATCAGCGTTCGGATTGCATTCATGATCTTCAAAGTGAACTTTACGTTTTGACTTTAAGATTCTATAATTTCTAATTGAAATCAATTTTTGATTTCTAGATGCAATTACGATATTAATTAAGGCAAGAACTTTATCAACAACAGTAAGAATTAAAGCATCAGTGCACTCATCTTTTGAACTGCTTGGAGAAATTTGAACTGGGTCAGGCATAACACGTAGTGTTCTGTAAACACGCTCCCTATCACGTCTTGTACCTTTACCCGATAAGTCTTGCTCAAAAGCATAGGTTAGCAATTGAACCATTAATTCAAAATCCTTGTCAGGGATTTCACCAACTCTTTGATAAACTTGATCCTTAAGTTGTTTGGCAGGAACTGTCGAATTAGAAGGGGAATTTTCTGGTGGTGATTGAGATAGCACCTGATCCTCTTCCTTTAGTAGTTTAATATCTTGAATTGGAAGAGAGAAAAATGGTTTATAAATCTTGTTGATATAATCATTTTCAGATAAATGCTTTAGAGTACATTGGTTCAATGCTTTATATTCTTCGAATGTATGACCCGAGTAACGAGGAGTAGACATATCATTAATAGTGGAATTCATCCATTTTTGCATATTAGCGTCATCTTTTAGTAGCGCCTTTGATCTGTGGTCCAGAAGCATGATCGAATGTGGGTTTTGTAGTATGTTACCTTAAATTCAGAATAAATACAGCATAGTTGGGAAGAAAACAAGATCAGAAGATTACGTGGCAAGTTGTAACCCACTGTGAAGTTACAGAAATCACAGGAGTTACAAAAGTTGCTCTGTATTACTTTGCAATTATGTAATCTTAAAGTTTAAAAGGCATGCGACTCTCAAATTGTAGTATACTTTAAAAGCCAATAGTTTGGTGCTTTCTCACATGATCACACCTCATTACCCGGCACTACATTGCGCCGCTCGCTGGCAGGGGAACGCGCCCCGTTTGATTGTTCGTTTCCCTTTTCTGTAATTTGTTGATTTGTGTCAACTAAACTTAATCCCTTCTCTTAATTTAAATCATCCCCAGAACACCAGAGCAAGAGTCAACAGATCTCACAACAGCGTCTTCTTCAACAGCTCATCATGTCCTACGGCTATCGTGATAGTGAAAAACGAGCCAACCCTTTTGACCTCTCAGACGACGAGAGCAGTTTGGGAGGTCTACCCAAATATAGAAACACCGCAAACACCAATTCTGGACAGAGAATCTCTTCCCAATATCCTCCTTTAAACACGTCTGCGCCTTCAACAGTCCCAGGGACTGCTACCAGCAGAAGCTTTAGTTTCTCCAACCCCTATGACAGTGGTCACAGCAGTTACAGTGGTCAGGTTAATCCCTTTTCGGACAGAAACGCTTATGAGCTGCAACACGTTTCCACAAACCTCTCCAAAGAAACTTCTTTTACCATCAATAACCACAGTGTGATGAATACCAGTAGTTCCAACACAACAAATAGCCCCCCAATGATGAGTGCTGCTAATCCTAATGCTACTAGAAATTTGAGTGGAACCGTCTACACCAACAACAACCTACCTCCTGTCCCTAATTTTTCAGCTTTTCAAACTCCAGGGATGGAACCAACTCGTCCAACAGATGCTTTTCAACCTCCACCACCACCGGGAGGTCCAATCAATGTACGTAATGCTTCACTGGAAATGAGACCTCCATTGGATATAAATTTAAAGCAAGAGGTTCAAGGTGAAAGTGTTATTAAACAAATATTATTTGGACCTAGGGAGAATGGATATGCCTACTTTACAATATTAGTTACAGTAATTCAACTTGGTGTTTTCATATATGAGTTAATCAAAATGGGTATTTACACACATAACCCTTTCCAAACGAAACCATATTTTAATCCAATGTTGGGACCTTCGACTTATTTGTTAACTAATGTTGGTGCTAGATATCTACCATGCATGACCAAAATCGAAAACATTACCTCTGTTGTAGATATGACTTGGCCATGCCCTAATTCAACTAGTTATGCTACCGATGTTTGTACGTTATCTGAACTGTGTGGTATGGGTGGAATTTCAGAAGATTCTAGTGGTGAACCAAATCCAAACCAGTGGTGGAGACTGATTACACCTATTTTCATACATGCAGGTTTTTTGCATATCATATTCAATTGGTTGTTACAGTTGACTATGGGTGTGAAAATAGAAAGATATATAGGTTCCTTAAGATATGGGTTCATTTATATGGCTTGTGGTATTTCTGGATTTTTATTAGGTGCAAACTTCACACCTGCAGGAATGACTTCATCGGGAGCATCAGGTGCTCTATTTGGTTCTTGTATTTCCATTAATTTGTTACTGTTGTTGTTAAATAACAATCTAAGCCATTATGATTCAAGATTACAAAATGCTTCGAGAAGCCAATTTAGGATGTTTTTAGGTGGTAGCATAGTTGAAATTGTTGTGATGATTGTTTTGGGGTTATTACCTGGTTTAGATAACTTTGCACATATTGGTGGATTTGTTATAGGTTTGACCTTAGGTATTGTTCTTCTTAATGATCCTATCTTTGTATTCACTAGAGAATACCGAGATTATAAGAAAAACATGTCATATGGAGCAACCAACATTGGATCATTTATGAGTTTAAGAAATAGAATATCATTTTTATTCTGGACTTTTTTTAGAGTGGTTTGTCTCATTTTAACAATCCTCTACTTTGTTTTATTAGCTCAGAACTTTGCTGAAAAAGGAGCTGAAGCATCAGAAAGTTGTAAATGGTGTAAATACATTAATTGTATTCCAGTTAATGGTTGGTGTGAAATTGGTGATTTATCAGTTACAACTACAACAGATGATTCGTCTACCTCAACAGCTGATTCTGGTGATACTACAGCCACAGCAACTGGTACAGCTACGGATTCAACAGCTACATCTACTGCCACAAACAACTTTTCTGGTTTTGCATCCATTATACCTGTTTTTGTCATCCGCTTGATTTACAACTTAATTAAAGACATGCTTTGATTTCATTTGCAGCTTGTTTGTTTTAGATTTTAGTACTGTTTTCATTATTATATTTTGCTTCAAAAAAAAAAAAGAAACCATTTCTTACAAAGTTTACTAGTACAATCCCTCTATTTTTTTAATTTTCATCTTTCATGTTTCTTTGCTTTTATTAACATATGCTATACTAGTTGTTATCCCCCTCTACATATCGCCAACTGACTACACTCCTTTTCAACCATTCATACTCTCATTTTATACTGCAATACGCTATTCGACTCTGTTTTGCCTTGTTTTATTATTTTTTTGACTTTGTATGTCTTGTTCTCCCAAGCTTCCTTTTTTATGACTCTTAAAATCACTCTTTTTCTTGTCACTTACTTTATTTTTGTTTTGCTTACTATCTATTTACGGTCTTTTATTTTCTAAGGTGTTCTAAATAAATTTAACTATAACTATAACTATTACCTGTTATTTTATTTTTTTTAAAAAAAATATTAAGAATACGAGTAGTGCTATGTAATTGTTATTTTATTTTTTTAAGTAAAAATGTTAAAAATGCAAGTAGTTGTAATTAAAAAAATTACGGAAAGAGTAGTAGAAAACACTAAGAATTAAGTAGTCATAAGTAAGACACATCTAGTAAACAAAGAAACAAAAAAACAAACAAAAATGAAAAAAAATGACCTGAACAATTAAATGAATGAGCTTTCAAAAAAGCTTAACAAAAAACACAACAGCAAAAAAAAAAAACAAGAATAAAAAATGAAAATGAAAATGAAAAGAAAGTAATGGGATCCCACAGTACAAAGAAAATCTAAAAAAAAAATAAAAATATAGACAAGGAAATAGTAGCAAAGGTCTAAAACAACCATTTTAATGTATTATAAACAAACAAACAAACAAACAAACAAACAAAGCACTAATCAAGCTTCAGCAATTTTTTATAAGTATCCAAATTTTGAGCAGCTTTCGGAATGAAATAATAACCATCCGAAGTCTTAGTAATCTTCCCATCCTCGTCCGTCTTCAACTTCAACCGTTTATTATTCTCCAAATTATCAACATCATCGATATAGTTAAAGTAATCTTTTCTCAGCGGCTTTTTGTATTGTTGATACTGTTCAATCAACGTACCGTAATCAATAGTCAAATCATCAGTTAATTCTTGACTGTTGTCATTCAGATTATTCAAAATTTCCATCTCTTTCACGTGTTGTCTTGTTTCATCGTGGGTTAAGTAAAACTCTTTGAGTAAATCACCATTCTCTAGAATTAACATTAACATTTCAACATCATGTTGTTTATAAAATGGTAGGATTGCAGACTGACCGACATTGGAGCCTTTGATTTGCTTGACTGCTTTATGTGCCTCATTGATAGGAACCCATAATCTTAAATCAGCTAAATAAATATGTCTATTGAAGATTAGTTTTCTCAAGCCACCGGAATACTCTGATTTCAAAACGGTTCTGAAGTCTCGTGGGATCAAAGCTGGAGCACCTTCCATTTGTGATAATCTCAATGGCGAGATATCTTCGAATTTGTAGAAATGATTGTTTCTACAATTGAACACTTTCATTAGTTTGTTTCTTTCAAATGCTTCTTGAGTTGGATCTGGTTCTTTCTTTCTTTGATTGTTTGTGCTACGTGGGTTGTTTGCACTACGTTCAAGACCCAGTCTGGATTTCTTTAATAGGTTAGGAGATCCTCCCGGACTCAAATTTTCACCTGAGAGTCTTTTTCCTAATCTTCTTAACGTTGGATTGTTATTGCTTTCCTCAACTGGAGCATTTGGATCAACAACAATGGCAGGTTCAACTTTAACTTCACCAAGGGCAGCGTTTGGAACATCTTTATTTCCATCATCGATCTCAGCTTTAGTTTCTTCATCAGCTTTGGCAGCATCGATTCCTGCTTTAATTTCGTCATTGGTTTTGGAATTAGCAGCATTAGCTTCCAGTAGCGCTTTATTTTTATTATAATCAGCAATATAATTCGTTGGAACCTTTCCAGACCCAGTGATGGCCAAACCCGTGATATCGATATACATACCTGAATCCACATCGATAAATCTTGCATCGATATTATTTCTACCATTTCCTTTAGTTCTATGGGTGATCGAGTTACCAACATTAACGTAATACTTATGGAAACCGAAATTCAAGTCCTGAACGATCATCGAACCGTTATAATTCATTGAAAACTTATCTAAATCTTTAATTGGCATCTGGACATCAATATCATTATCCCATTCGAAGACCAACCCGTCCCAATACCAAGACAACAAAGTACCATGAGCCAAAAATGAAACGAGACCTTCACTGTAAGAGAACTGAAGCCAGGTATGTAACATCCGATGCAAGATGATTTTTCTCTTTTCAGAAACATCATCGAATTGGTTGATCTGAGATTCGGATAAGAAACCATTGAAGAATCTGTAATCATAATGACCACCGTTTTCAGTCAACTTGTGTCCGTTATTGGAGGCTGGCCAGATAATGTTCACTTCGCTGAATGATTTCTTCAGTTGTTTTAAATCTTGATTTTTGGAGAATTTCAAACTTTCTAAATGTCTTTGTTGTTTGGAACTTAGTGGATCTTGAGATGATTCATAGTTCGAGATGATTTCATCGTAGTTGTAAATAAAGCTCTCTAGTGGCAAATTATACTCGTAATTATTCTCTAATGTGAACATCTTATGGAAATCTAAATCGGATTGTCTACCAGGAATCATTTGTCTCATGTTATTGAACTCATAAATAGGATTAATATTAATACCCGAAGTATTTGGATCATTTGGATCCACTTCTTCGTACTCACCGGTAATAGCAGCTTTATGCTCTTCGATATATTCGTCAAATAAGCCACTTTGGAACATTGTTTTATCTTCAGTTGGGACCACTTCGAAAGTACCATTTTCAGACAGGAATAAGATGGAATTAGGAATAGGAGCAGCAGATAACATGAATGACTTTGCATGTATTAATTTTTCTTTGAATGTAGCTTTTTTAGACTGTGCTATGAAATTGAAACCCGGTAGCAGAGATTTATCAGTTGAGCCTTTATACTGTTGATTATCTAAACAAGTTGAAGCATGTTGGTTTACATCAGGCTGCGTTTTATCATTTGGGTTGTAATCCAACCCTTTTTCTAAAATGTCTTTGCATGTAGGTTTATCATTTTCGCTCATTTCAACGTATTTATTCAAGGGGGATAAATCCACCCAGTCTTGCCATGAGAAAGGTATGGTAATTTCAGGGGAAGCTTTCGAATTTGATGGGTTCTCAGATTGGAACTTTTTCTTGATATGGTTTAAATAGATAGAATATGTGATTCTTGGGTCAAAGAAATGTTTGCTAGAACGTGTCGTTAGATATCCATTATAGTCAAAATTGTTAATTTCATAATCACTTAAATCGGTATAATACTTCCAGTACTTGTTATAATCATCTGATAGTTGAACTTGAGAGAGCTTGCTTTCAATGGACCTAATCAATTCTTGCGAGTTCTCAGCTTCAGAATTAATAAGTTTTTCTAACTCTGAGTAACTGAAGGTATCAAAGAGATTTTCAGTGATTAGCAGAAAGTAAAGCACTTGGAGGAGGGAGATTATGGCTAGTATTAAGAAGCATCTGCTTCTTCTGGGAAAGACACGTAGCGGACTAAGAGAGCGTTTGTGGTCCGTAGCTAACGTGGCACGGGAACTCATGATGGGTATATTAGTGGGTGGTAGGTTAGTGCCTGCGTTGGGACCTGAACAGTGGAAAGGTAAAGCTGAAGCAAAAGAAACAGGTGTGGTCAGTGAGAGGGTGAAATATTTGATTTGATCGTGTGCCTAGTTCGAGTCTTGGCGGACGGCTTGGGTGTATTCTATCTTTTTATATCTACAGGTCTGAAGACTCTAATTGAAACAGAGAGAGACAGCCGGGTATTTATAAAGCACACGCAAACACAAAACAGAAGGGTTATGGGCTCTATCTGAATTGATTTATTAGCTGGGAATAAGCCTTGTTTGCAAAAAGCAAATTGCCACGACCAAAGTAATAATCGTGCACAGAATCGACGGACGGGGGAGGAAAGCGGATCAAGGCAGCATTTGCAGTTGCACACACGCGATGGATGTGCTTTGTACCTGGGTTGGGTCCTTCCAGCACGATATACTTAAAATGTTGAGACACACCTATCTACCTATCTACCTAGCCTCCTATACCCTATATCCTGTACATATCACCCATCTAACCCTGCCCTCCAAGTGGAACACCCACCCACAAGGTCAAACACCGAGCGCCACGCCTCGTCCAATCACCGCGCCCACCGGCATTTCACTCTAAGCTTAATCTCACGCCGCACGCCGCACGCGGTTGCACCGGGATTCTAAACCGGTGGTATGGGTTTCGGACAATTAGATTAATGTGGTGTACAGCTCTAGAACACAGCAAGCTGAGCAATTTGTTTCAAGATTTTTAAGTTAGAATAAATTTAATTATGATTAAGCAGTTTAAGGAAGGAAAGTAAGCTGCAAAACTGTGAGGTCACACGATTGTATATATATATATAATTAGATTATGGGGTGCTAGTTATAGCTATAGGTTCTTTCGTTCGTTTATTGTTGTCGACGACGGTTTTTTATAGCCGGTGGAATCGGGATGTACATGACTGGGATTGGGAAAGGTCTAATTACTATAGTGATCTATCAATCCGATAATTTTCAGGGCACTTTGATGTGACAGAGATCGGGATTCAGGACTAAGATATTGATCGGGGTCAGGGACTTGACTTTATCATAATACTTTAACCATATCGGCAAGTATATTCTTCTGTGGGGTGCGTTAAATGTATAGTTCCTGTAGATTAATAATAGATATACCTACAAACGAAAACACGCACTGTATCTAAAT
This sequence comes from Ambrosiozyma philentoma, assembly GCA_003707675.3. NCBI lineage: Eukaryota > Fungi > Ascomycota > Pichiomycetes > Pichiales > Pichiaceae > Ambrosiozyma > Ambrosiozyma philentoma. The sequence goes on from PPKZ03000021.1 coordinate 57,960, forward strand.
ACAAAAAGAAAGCTATAACAGTGGAGCAGTAGAGCAGTAAAAAATAATAACAAGAAAGAGCACACGCAGTGGATAAATAGAGTAATTAATTCTAAACGAAGAGAAAGAAATCATTAAAAAACATCATAAAATAAGTGAATTTGTAGCATTGAAAAGCGTCCAACCTACCTTATATACAAGAAAACAACTAAACCCACTCAACAGGAGTCTGACAGACCTTTAACAGCTTCTCCTCTTCACTCCCTTTCGCAGGCTTATGATCATACAGCCAGGACGCATTCACAGGTAAACTCATCAAAATACTCTCAACCCTAGAGCCAGGAGTCTGTAACCCAAACTTGGTACCTCTATCATAAACAAGATTAAACTCGACATATCTACCTCTTCTCACCAATTGCCACTGTTTCTGTTCTTCACCATATGGCAAGTCTTTAGTTCTGGCAATAATAGGCAAATACGATGGTAAAAATGCATCAAAACAAGCTTCAGCCATCTGTAAACACTGCTGTGCTGGCAGTTCATCAAAGTCATCAAAGAAAATACCACCAATTCCTCGAGATTCACCTCTATGAGGAATGAAGAAGTATTCGTCACACCATTTTTTGAATCTTGGATAGTAATCAGCACTGAACTGGTCCAATGCATCTTTATGCTTCTGGTGGAACAACTGGCAGTCAGCTTGGTATAAGTAACTTGGAGTTAAATCAGCACCACCGCCAAACCACCATGCTTGTGGTGTATCATCGTCATTAATGATTTCGAAATAACGGTAGTTCAAATGGGTGGTTGGCGAATGAGGGTTAACTGGATGAATCACCATGCTTAATCCACAAGCAAAGAACTTGACACTTTCACCTTCTTTAACGACGATATTCTTGTGGTTGGACTTCATGGCCTGGATGGCACCTGGAGTTAGTTCACCATGAACCACAGAGATGTTCACACCACCTTTTTCGAAAGTGTCCCCATTTTGAATCACCATGGATTTACCGCCACCACCATTATTGCCTCTGGTCCATTCATCAGCATGGAATTTGGTAGAAGGGTTAGTTTCTAGGGATTGTAAACCAGTTGTGATTTCCAGTTGTTTTTGTCTGATCAGTTTTTCCATCTGGACTCTGATTGGTTCAGATGGGTTTAGCACAGATTGTTGTTTTTCTTCTGAACTCATGATTAGCGATTGTGATTATATGATGTGATATACAAAGAATGAGGGTGTGAAGTGAAGTAAAGTGAAGTAAATTGAAGAGGACAGCCAGTTATTCTTATAAGTACTCTTTCGTTTAGTTAATTTTGCAATTTTCATCGATGATCGCACGCTGTATCGTCTGATTTTTTTAGCAGTTACATTTTGCGCTGGTAACGACTCGTTATTTAATATTCGTATGCTTCGGTGAAGACTCTTCCTTTGTTCCCTTAGATTGACTATCACACTACGGGCACTAATTTAACAGCGTAGAGAAAAAAATCAATTAAGAAGACAACTATAGTACGTACGAACGGAAAATGCAAAACGAAACAAGGTAAAAAGAAAACGCTAATAAATAATGTTGTAGTGAAAAGAAAAAAAAAAAGAGAAAATTGAGAGACCCTATAAAACAGATAACATAAATATAATAAAACCCAAACAGATGATATAATGAAAAAAGGTATAAAAAAGCATAAAAAATTTGAATGAAGAAGTTGATAATGAGAAATATCTATAAAAGCGTGAAAGTAAAGTATAATAATAATAATAAGTGAATAATGCTAATGGATGATTGTTTGATTGATTGATTGTTTGTTTATTTAAACAATAGAATTAGGATGTGGTCGACGAAGATGAAGATGGAGGAGGAGTATCATTATCACTTTCTCTCAGAAGTTCTGAAGCAGGAGTGATTTTACTTCTTTTTCTACCCTTTTTATTCAAATGGGTCTTGTAATGTTGCATGCAATTATCTTGCCTTGAAAATCTAGCACCACAACCTTCATGAGGGCAAACATGATTCTTAACACCTGTATGAATACGATTATGTCTAGCTAAATGGCCCGAGGTTGTAAACGTTTTGCTGCACACTTTACATCTATATTTACGGGGAACAACAATTGTAGAGCCCGTTGAGTTAGAATGATTCATAGAAGCGGCACTACCAGCACCAGTAGCTGTGGTTGTGTAATGAGGACTATGTCGCAAAAACGGAGGCAGTCCAGTCAAGGATTGATAAGAAGGTGATCTTGAGTTGGACACAGAAACAGCTGGTAAAGTAGGTAGTGAGTTTCTACTCAAACTCGGGAACCCAGGATAAGGAGATCCTGCTGGTAATTTGTTCAGAAATGGATCACTGGAATAGCTGAGAGAAGGTAACACTGGATTAGCCGACTCTCTTGGATTTGGGAGTATGTTAGTTGAAGGGGCAGGCAAAGGCTGTCTCTGCTCTGATTGGATCTTTACCAAGATTGAGTCCAAGCTAGGTAGTCTGTTAGAGTTGTTGCTCATATTGTTTGATATATTTGTTGAGGATGACTCGGAGCCAGCACCAGTGCTGGCTGTGCTTGTAGTATCGGTGGCTCCGATATTGCTGGATATTGAAGGTAGGGGGTCTGCCATTATAGATCTGATAGGAAGCACCTGGGTAGACATGGAATAGCAGGATGTGTATAGCTGTTTGTAGTTACTGTAGGAATATGGACAACGTTTCAGGTACTTGCAAGTTGTTCTTTGTTGGAGGGCAAGAATGACTAGACGAAGGCAAAAGGAAAAGAGTAAAACGGAGAGAAGCAGCAGTACGCCAGACAAAAGTGGGAAAATGGGACAACTGTTCTCTTATATACCGAGAAAGAGATAAAAAGGGTTCAACTCCAGCTAGGCACTGCAGCCGGCGCCAAGCCGGCCCACGACCCTGTCTTAGGCCACTACCAGGCCAGGGCCCCTGCCACGCCGGCTGCTCGGGCTGCTCGGTCGGCTCGTTTTATTGCAGCTGTGGGCAAATCAGGATCCTCGTCTGCGTTAAATTGGGGGAGGGGGATTGGTGTGTCGGTATATAACCTAGTTTTATCTCCATGCGCTTCTCTGGGTCTTGGATGGGACTTGGAAGGCACTCCAGTTTCATTCAATTCTCATTCAATCCACTGACGTACCATGCACCAAGCTGTCCGGGCTTTGCTGGCTTATGGCTTTCCAACTAAATTAAAGTCTGAACTACACACAATTCAGCTTATCGTCTTTTCTCTGGCTTATACAGCTAATGTAAACACTTCGCCCCGTGTGCAGATCCAATTATAACACAGGGCCCTCCGTTGATCGCGCGGGTCTAGAGGGACACTCGTTCCCTGCGGCGCTGCCCCCTGTCTCTTCTCTTGGCCGGCCAAGGTGGGCCAAGACTCTTCGTTGTCGTTTTCATTTGCCGGGTCTTTGTCTGGGCTGGGCCTGGAGTATAGCATAGATCCTATATAAAGGTCAATTTTAATATATACGTATACACAAGAATTACAGATGATATAAATTACAAAAGTAGTGTCTGGGACAAGTCCCAGCCCACGATAACGATCTGTGGTGAGCGACGAGCGGCGTACCAGAAACTGCAGTTAATGAGATTGAGCCAATTAATTCAATTCAACTTGAAGGGTACTTCGTTGAAATCCGCTCAATTTGCCCATTTTTTTATCCTTTTTTCACGAGCTTTTTTTTAAATGTGTTATGACTATCTAGCATGGAGTACAATTTATAACTTATGAGAGGTGTAGTATCAAATCGAATCAAACGGCTGGTGACAACCCCTCCATGATCAAGCCTCAGAATCGCTGTTCTCGGTGAACGGAATTCATTAATACACCTCACACGTCATACACACCTAGTTGATCCACCAATAAAAGCACAACTTTAAGCAAAATCTAACTAAGTATGAATCAATTAGACCGGGCGCGTGGGTTTTAATCCAATCGCAATCGCAATTGCACGCGCACTCACAGCTCGGCTGAAATCCACAATTGACCCTGTACCAGTTTTTTTCTTGACAAGGGTCTGAATTTGCCAAGACTTTTCACGGTGATTGAAAACTGACGTACTAGAACCCTTTTTCCTTTGTGGTTGCAGAGGACGGGGCCTGAGTGGTGGTGGTGGACGTGCTAGGACTTGTCCTGTGCTTGTATTGTAATTGGTTGACTCAAAGGTCAAGAGTAGGGATTGGGTGGTTGGAAAGTCTGGCTCCACCTGTTTGCCTAATCGGGTAGTGTGTACCTCCGTAATTCAGTCACTCGTTTTGAAAAATATCTTGTATAGAATTGTTTCTAAAATTGGGTATGTGTTTAATTACAGGATCCTTAATTAATCTCTCCTCTTTTCATGCGTTACTAATTTGGTTATATATATATAGTCCGTCGCATTGTCCCAGCTGTACAGATTATGCTAGATATCAAGCCGACCTAAAATTACATTCCAGTTATCCCTCAAAATTGACTTAGCCTACCTCTAGTGAAAATATAATATCACATACATACATATTCTAGAGTCAGTGATTGAAGAACGTCTCGATCGAAGTACCGGACTCACGGGCTGATACGTTCGATATTCAAGTGGGCTCAATTTTTTAAGGACACTCTGTAACGTGCTTTGATACAGACTTGGCTTGTTTGATTTAATTATGCCTGTTCACGTCATTCCGACTCCTTTGAATTTTAAACTTATCATGTATATTTATAAGCTCATGTTTCAGTCCCCATGTAGTTTTAACACGACAAAAAAAGTGCTTGGTTGCCGATATGATGGACATTTCAAAGAACATACTTTAATGATAATGGACATATGAAAGGATGCCTCAGTGTATATGTATAGCTGAGCTACTTCTTGCATATGGCCATAGAATTCTGTGGTGCTTTTTAAGACTTCTTTTGATGTTCCAGTTGTTTTTATATGATCCCTATACGTCATATAAGAATTAGTGTGCTTACAGATAGCTGATATGTGGTGGTTTCAGATACAGGGATTTCGTTTCAAGGGTCTTATTTTTTTCGCGTCCGTCCAGTTGGTATTGCCTTTTATTTGCGATGTTTCAAAGTCATGGTCTATGTATGATTATTAATATAATTGGCAATGAGTGATATCTGGCCTATGATAGCCATGGAGTAAGGTTGATGGTAAGATGAAACACTTGCGATTTGTTTTTTTAAATGTTTTTTTGTTTTTATTTTTTTAATATTTTTTGAAAATAAATTCAATTATTTTCAGAATCACAGGTGAGCAAATGCAAATGCAAATGCCACAAATCTAGAATTGTAGTAGTCTGTATCACACTCTTCACATCCCACCCCTTCCCCATCACAATTTAATCATCATATGAGACCGGCATTCGGTAGAATAAGAACAGGTGTTAGAATTCTGCCTTTGAAACCCAGTTCTATACTGCTAGCACAACAAATACGATACAATAGTTCACCTCCGCATGATGATGATAAACCCACAGCGCAATTCAGAAGGCTAGTATCTCAAAACGCCGATGTTCCAACAAACATTAAAAACTATTCAGGTATACTGCAAGTCACACCTGAAAAGGCCTCTCAGTTTGACCTGTTCCTAGAAAACGGACAAACAGACAAGTGTATACAATACTTAATAGCTAACTGGAGATACAAATTCAACGACGAAAAGCTGGAAGAACTCATCAAGTTAATGCTAACTGAAGACCGACTCGATGAAGCCTGGCATGTGTTCAAAAAATACTCCAAATGGAATGAAAACACAGGGAAGTTGCTTATTAATTATCTAGGTGATTCAAAACAACATTACTTTATCTTACCTTTTGCTAACTGTTTATACTTGGACTCCAATAGAAGGACAGATTTGAGGAGATTTGCATGGAATCAGATTATTTATCAACGTAAGCAAACCTTCAACGAAAAGGATGATGATTGGTGGTTATTAACAGAAGCCTTGGTTCAGCTTTACGATAACAAATACTCTAAATCTAACATACTCCAACGTCGACTAGCTTCCATCATGCAAAGCTGGTTGCACTTCAACCATGGTATCTCTAACACATTTTTCAACCAACGGCCGTTAAGTCAGTTACAAGTAGAAATCATGCGGTCGATTATAGATGTGTATTTATGGAACATGAAGAATCCAATTTTTAACATGAATATGAATTTCGATGTGAATATTAATAAAGAACGGAAGCAATTGCTTTTCAAATTATTTAATCCACAAATTGAATCAAATGAAACAATAAAAGAATTGACACATTTACTCGATTTTAATCAAATTGATAAAGCCATTGCAAAATTAGTCAAAAGCATCACCATAGCAACAGGCACCAACCCCGATCCCGAAAAGCTATCCTTTTCAAAATACTACGTTCTCCCATTCATTCAAAAATTCTCTGATGACCAAGACCTAGACAGACTATTGGAACTAATAGACAGGATCGAATCTACAACCCCACTACATATCAAGTTCATGGCACTAAGCGAATACACTACCAAACTACTTAAAGACCTTGAATATTTCATCGATACATGCAAAGAACCTTACATCGCCAAAATGAATTTTTTGATTGTGGTCAGATACTTGCTTCAAGAGACTTCTTGTAATGTGAGTATTTGGAATCGTTCTACTTTTAATTTATTGGGTTATGTTTTTAAGACTAAGATTAAAGCTGATCAGAGGATTGGTTTGGGAATTTTGAAAAAAGCCCTTAAGGAGTTGAAAACCTGTATGTAGATAGATTATTTTCATCTTTGTTTATTATTTATTTTAGAATATACTCTTGTTCAGAACTTGCTATCCTTCTTTTTCTGCGTATCCATCTATCACTTTGCAAGTGATGTGATATGATATAGGTAAGAGGTCGCCGAGTCGATTGACGTATGGGTTTATGCATAGCCCGAGGAAGTTTTTCTTCTCTTCGTCGGACAACGTTAAATATAGTAAGTACAGTAGCAATCAACACTGGAAGAACCGGGAGTCCTTCCCTTTGCTGTGCATTTCCTGTGACTGTGGCTGAAAGATAGCCCCTATTTATGTAGTGACTTTTACTGCCTTCTTACGGAAGTACGTGCCGGCGCATCCAGTCGTATAAGTCTTGTATTAGGTGATGGATGACTTCTGCGAAAGCCAATTTGAATTCTGGAATTTTAGCGGACTTTTCATTTTCGTTTTCATTTTATTTTCAGTAGATTTTGATTTTAAAATCGTACGTTTACAAAAAACCCACAAGTTAAAGGGTCTTCTGTACATTCAGTCAAGATCACATCCTTTATATCTCTCTTCCTACCTGTCAATACTCCATATTCTACTTCAACGCTTGCTGTCACTGAAACAGCCGCCAGAACACCAAAACACCGAAAGACCAAAAGAAATACCGCCTGACCGTTATTCGACCCCCAGTACCCCAATACCCCAATGTCATACACACACCCACTACCTAACCTCAAGGACTATGATGTTTCTTCCAAAACGGGCTTTTTACCAGAAGGCCTGCCTTTAGAAACCTTACCTGTATACTACCAACCCTGGGAAAGAATAGCCCAAGTCATCCCTGCTCTGTTATTAACCAAAAGAATCAGATCCGTCGTTGACAAATTGCCTTTACTATCAACCGATAATTTACACTCAGAGCCTGAATTCAGAAGAGCTTATTCCGTCTTGAGTTTTATAGCTCATGCGTATATATGGGGTATTAATGAACCTGAAAATAAGTTGCCTGAATCAGTTGCCAATCCATGGATTAAAGTGTCTGATCATTTAAGATTGCCTCCTATTGCAACTTATGCTGGGTTATGCTTATGGAATTATAAGTTAATCATGCCTGATGTTGATGAATATAATGAAGATGATTTCTTGAATAATGTTCAAACTATAACTACATATACTGGTTCATTAGATGAAAGCTGGTTTTATTTAGTCAGTGTTTATTTCGAATCAATTGGTGCACCAAGCATCACCATCGGTTTAGATGCAATTGAAAATGCAAGAAACAATCAACCTGATTTACTTGTTGAAAATTTGAAAAAACTAGCAGAGTTGATTGATCATTTAGGTTCAGTGTTAATGAAAATGGAAGAAATGTGTGATCCTCATGTGTTTTATTTTAAATTAAGACCATACTTAGCCGGTTGGAAGAATATGGAAGCCGCCGGTTTAGAGAATGGGGTTTATTATGGGAACGAATTGGAACCAAGAGTTTATTCAGGTGGTTCCAATGCTCAATCCTCTTTAATTCAAACCTTGGATTTAATTTTAAATGTTGATCATTATTCAACTGGTGAATCTTCATCGTCATCTGGAACTTCAGACGAAGCAGAAAATCCATTCATGAAAGAGATGAGACAGTATATGCCTGGTAAACATGCCGATTTCCTAATTCATCTATCAAAAGTCAATGTTATTCGTGATTATGTTACCAAAAACGCTCAAACATATCCAGAATTAATCTTAGCTTACGATGCCAGTGTCGCAATGTTAAAATCATTCAGAGACAAACATATCCAAATTGTTACCAGATATATTGTGATCCAAGCTCAAAAATCTAAATCCATGGGCTCGTCAACCACAAAGACATTAAGGGCAGGCTTAGCTAAAACCCCTGCTACTAAAGATTCAAAGGATTTGAAAGGTACTGGTGGTACATCATTATTACCATTCTTGAAACAATGTAGAGATGAGACTGGTAATGCTGCTGCTGGTAGCTGGGGTAAGAGAATACTTACCTATAAGACTTCCAAAGTGGTTAGTAAGAAACCTGAACCTGAACAACAACAGAAGAAAACTTCTTTTCTCGGTATGGCTGGGCAATGGAGAAACGAAGATAATGATACAACTCAAGGCCATTGGTGACGTGATTGCGATATATAATCACAAGTCTATTTTTTGAACGATACTTGCATTTATATTCTGTCTGTTTTTTTGCTTTTTTTTTTTTTCATTCAATTTTGGTTTAATGTTCGAATGACGTTATTTATTCTTTCTGTATACTTTACTTATTTCATCATATATTATTCTTCTTATTATAATTAAAAGTTATGATTTACTAATACATATATACAAGGTTAAAATAAAATAAAATAAAGCAGTACATGCAAAAGGTTGTATATTAAGAAAGGGATTCATCAAAAAATCAATTAAAAAGAAAACATGAACAGAAAACAAAATCCAGAATAAAAAAGCAACTGCAAAGAAAAAGAAAAATTATAGAAGAGTCAAATAATATATAAAAAAAACAAATTAAAAAAATACTAATCGAAAAAAAATAAAGAGTGATTAATATAACAAGAATATTAAAAACAAAATATAGGAGCGTTAAATTATACAAGAATGAATGTTTGTTTAGGAAGTATCGAAGATCGAAAAGAGAGCTCGTTTTCATCGTGAAAAAATAAATTATTCAAAGGTAACAAAACCTAATCTATCGTAAATTGATCTATTTCTAATATGGCCGTCCAATTTTTTATAATTTTCAGATAATTGTTTACCAATAGCAATTTTTTCCTGTAATTTAGTTTGTGATTCTTCTTTAGTAGTAGATTCAATCCATTCAATTGTCTTGGAAATGAATTGAGAAATTAACTCTTTTCTATCTTCTTCTAAAGCTTCTTGTGTTTTAACATTCAAGTCCAATTTACCATTTTGTGATTCTGTAGGTTCTAAATATTTGTATTCAAATTCATCTTTACCCCCTATCTCTTTTGGAATGTGCTCTAGATCAATAACTTTATTTAAGTCTTCGATGGTTTTAGTGAAGACAATCTTAGAAGCAACAACTGGATCTAACCAATTCTTAACAATATTCCAAATACCGCTAAATAACCAAGGGGCCTTATGAATAAATAAAACACCCAATGATTCTGGGTAATGAGCTTCAAAAGCACCAATGATGAATTTAACAGCAGCATAATCCATACTAGCCATTGTAAATCCAGTCAAATCAAATAATACAGAGCATGAATCAACAGGTTCGGTGATTATTAATCTAGCATATTCAATAATTAATAAGGTGAAACCTTGAACATCTTCTTGGGATAAAACTTTTGGTTGGTGAAATCTTGGTCTAATATAAACAACTGGTCTATTCTTTTTATCGTGACCTCTAATCATACAAATACCGACTCTAAATTGATCTAAAATGCCTTTTCTCTGCTCCTTCAATAAGCCTAATTCACTATCCATTAGTAGTTTATCAACTTTTGTGTCATACTCTCTCCATTTCAGAGTGTTAGCAAGCATCAATAATGATTGATCGACATCCCATTTTCTAGCTCTCACAAATCTTAAAATTAAATTATCCGGAGAATCATGTCTTAAAAATTTCCAAAGTGAATCTTTTAAGTCATCGGCTTTTAAATCTTTCAAAGCATCATGAACTTTCAAATCTGTCTTTAATAAAACGCAAGGATCAGTACCTGATAATTCCGGTATGGTCTTTTCTAGTTTTTCAATGGATTTCTTCTTTGAATGGCCTCTCTTAAATCTACCTAATAAACCTTTCTTTTTACCATTTGTAGCGGACGATTCAATTGAATTTATTGTACTTTTCCTTGTAGCAACTCTTGATATAGTAGCAGCCCTTGAAAGAGAAGCAGGAGTAATATCATAGCCACAAAAATGCAAATAGTACATCCAAACTTCTTTCAAAACACGCTCTTGGTCAGCAGACAAAGTTTCCACTCTACCCGGTGGGATGGCCGTCGTTGATTTTGTGGCAGTTGGAGACATATTTTTCTAAGGAAAAGTTGGGCCTAAATAGATATCAAAATATAGTATGAAAACAGCAAAGCAACTAAGGGGGCAAAACTCCCAGAACCTGATCTGAAGCGTGAATGTTGGGTCGTACGTATAAAAAGTACGCCGAAGACCCTCTTCGTTTTCTCTTCCCAGTGGAGGCTGAACACCTGAACAGCAATTAATTCGGCTCGGAACCACTGTAACGCCGAGAGGCGCATTCTGCCTCATCAGTAGCGTCGCGTGGCTGGTGAGAGAGGCTGGTGATTTACGTTTGTTCAATTATTACTAAGTACTACATAAACAGCTCTTTAATCCCTTCATAATTCACTGCATCGTCACTGGTCAAACTCAAACAAGCTGCTTTTTGAGAATTCATAATTAACTCTTCTCTCTCCATGTTTAGAACATCTGTCAGTAAGTCTTCATTTTCTTGCTTAGCTAAACCTGCTAATAAATATCCAACTAATGAGTCCCCAGCACCTGTAACACTCTTGATGTCTTCCGAGTTCATTTCAAGACCCGGAAAATGTTGGATTAAAACGCCTAAATCATGTCTGCCTTTATTTAATAATGTAAAACTGGAATATGTTTCCAATGGCGCCTTGAAATTAAAGGTGAAAGGATTGATTGCAGCTTCTAATGAAGTAGTTTCTTCTGTTATTTGAATCATCAATAAGCCATTCTTACCATCCTTGATTAAAATATTAGGTAAATATGGTAATAATCTGAAAGCTTGTTGAAAAATGCCTCCTTCGATATACTTTTTAATTAATGGAAACTTACGTGATGCTGAATCTAATTGATTTCTTATTTTTGAATCTAATCCTAATGTATCTAGAACTGGGAACCAATTATCCAAATCATCAAATTTGCCATTGTTATTGAAAGATTCAAAAATGGTATTTAATTCTGACACTGTTGGAGTTATTAATTCAATACTATGCTGAGGAAAACAGTGCAAATTTAATTGGCCTAATTTGGAAGCTTTAATAATAGAAGTTGGTTCATAAATTAATTTAAATCCCATTTTAGATGATTGGGATATCACAGATTCCATCAATTTCACAGAGATGTTAGAGTCAAATAAAACATATTTTGGTTGGTACTTAGACAGACTTTCAACAATATGATCTGACGGAATTCTTTCAATGATATCCATATCTGCACAAGCTAACAATAAATCGCCTTGTAAATTATGCATTGAAGTATATTGAGCAGTTTTATCATTTCTCATATTCAGAACCCCTTCTCTTGGTAATCCTAACTGCTTGAATTTTTCAGTGATAGTTAAACCAGCAGCATCGGATTCGTTGATAGCAGAAACAAACAAAGTTTGACCTGTTGCGTTTGCTGCATTAGAAGCCAGTGCAATATTAAAGCCAACACCTCCAATAGATTGAGAGGTCTTACCTGGATTTGAATCGCCTAATTTTGGATCTTTTGATGATATTATACAAGTGGAGTCTAAAGCAACAGAACCAACAACCGCAGCATTAACACTCTCCATTCCTTTTGTAGATCCTTCACTCCATTCTGAAACTTTGAATTCTCCCTGATCTTCTATTATTGGAGTAGATGGAGAGTGATTATTCACGCCTTGACTAGTCTAGAAGAAAAGCAATTACATATAGTTAGTTAGTGTCATCATATATATTAAGGCATAAATGGTAAAATAAACAGTGTCGAAAAGGCCCAAAAAACAAAAATAAAATCAATTACTTACCTTTCCTAATTTCAAATCGCTCAAAGCTTTAGCAATCTTAGATCCCGAAATTGCGTTGTTTTTAACAAAATCAACATTACATTTAACACTGACACCATTAGTCTTTTCATTAATCCTACCTAACATGAATGGCGTTAGATCTTTACCCGATATTCCAAGTTGGTCAGCTTCAATTAACGTTTCTTCAATAATATTGTTAATCAAAGCATCTGGTAAAGCAACATCAATTGGAGCAGGGATACAAAACACATAACCATTTTCCAAATTCATCGTGTATTTACCATTGTAGATCATTTTAGCGGCATGACTAAAATCACTAATAGTGAAAGGAGAAGCAACACCTGAATCTCTGGTATAAAACCCAGGAATATTTAATTTAGTAGTACCTGTTGGAAATTTTCCATCATTAAAGGTCGAAACTGGGACACCTTTAGTTTCCAAATATTCCATTGTTCTTCTAACATCTAGAATAGATTTGGGCCCAGAACAAACAACACTGACAGGAGTTTTAGATAATTCGTCTAAATCAGCACTAACATCCATTAATTGAAACGGTCTAGAGACCCCTCCTAAACCACCAGTTGCGAAAACATCAATGCCTGCCTTATCAGATAAAATCATAGTTGCTGCAATGGTTGTACCACCAGTAATACCATGAGTCATAACATATGGAATATCTCTTCTTGAAACCTTATGTTTAGGTTTAGATTTGTCTCTATTATCAGCCAATATTTCTAAATCTTGATCTGTTAATCCAATTTTTGGAATACCATTAATAAAACCAATTGTAGCTGGAATAGCACCATTTTCTCTAATTAGGTTCTCCACTGTCTTGGCCATTTCAATGTTAGCTGGATATGGTAAACCATGTGAAATGATTGTACTTTCCAATGAAACAACTGGTCTCTTCTCCGTGACTGCTTGTTTAATCTCTTCTGATATGGTTAGTTGTGGCAATGTCGATAACGCTCTTTTGCATCTTGGTAAGCGTATAGGAAACTTTCTGATTATGTTTGATTGTGTTTTAAGCATTGCTAATTGATTCTTCAATCGAAAGATAATACTTGAAATCTAGGCTTTAAGTTGTTTGTTCAAAGTATTGCCTCGAAGTATTTTCTCTCTTTGAGCCTCGCTATCTTCGTGAGGGTTTTAACATTACAATAGACGATAGACAATCCGCTCAATCTTAGATTTTCAATTGAATGAGTTTTACTTATTAGGAAATATTATTTAGATGTATAGAATTCAACTTAAAGAATCATAAAAAAATTAATCTTCTTTCTGCTCCTTGACTTGTTTATTTTCCACTCTAGTTTGGTCCTCCTTATCAGTCTTCTTCTTAGATATTGTGAAAAGATTTTTGATTCCTAAGAACAGCAGCTTCAAAAAGTCAAAGAATATTATTGAACCAATAGCCAAAAACCCAAATGCAATGAAAGCAGCATTATCTAAAATAAACTGCCTTTGATCAGCCAGTGATATAACTTCCTTAGTATCTTCACCAAATCTGTACAATGATTCATCTTTCCTGATCTTTTTAGTTTTTGGTTCATTCCAAGTATCATCAACCATGGTCTCGGCATTGGGTTTTGCATCTTTGGCCCACATACCATTTGGAAGACCATCGTCCTCCAACAAATTTCTTTCTTTGCTTGGATTACGTTCAAATTCAAAATATCTAGATTTATCAAATATGGTCATATCTGGGAAAATCATATTCTTAGATTCTCTCATTTTATTTCTTAATTCTAAACTGATTGCTTTAGGATCATTTGGCAAGTCATGCATTTCAATAATGTTTCTTGGATCATTTAATTCATCTAAGTCGACATCTTGTGACGTCGTAGTGGTATATAAAACTGAGAAATTAGGTGTAGGAACTTTTCTAGCAATTCTTTTTAATAAATAATCAAAATCTTTTAACTTTTGTAGCCTTTCCTCTTCAGTTAATTCATCTGATAATCCTGTTAAATTCACTTTAATTAATCTTTTTCTTGTATCTATATATTTTGGAACTTCCTCTTCATTGTCGTTATTGACCTCATATACTTGAACGTTACAATGAATCTTTAATGTTTTAGTAAATGAATCCAGATCTAACGCTTTCTCTTCGTGTTCATCGAAAACAATGTTAGGCATACTTACCACGGTACTTGACTTTGCTATTGAATCTCTTAAAAAGTCAAAGCCTTCAAAACGTTGGAAATCTTCCACTGTAAGACCAGGGGCATTGACCACCATGTATAAATCAGAAAGGCATTGTTCAAAAGTTGATTTAACTAGATAATTAGCTTCATCTGGTGTGAATGGTACTTGTTCAGTGTGTGGTAGAGATGATTTCAAGCCTGGAACCATTTTATATGAAAAAAGTAAAGCAGGTGAGGACTTTGAGCACACCGCTATTTCCATTAATAAGAATGAAATTATACATTTGGTTAATAGAGACATCATTGGATGGTACACTGTTCTGTTTGTGTCCAACCTGGTGGAAAAGAGGAAAAACTAGGAATTCGTGAAATTCTGTACTGTCCCATCAGAGTGCCAGCACGATAAATTTGATTTTTCGATGCAACGCGTCTCCCTCTTAACCTTAATTTTCTGTTCTGTTTTACGTACACAGATTAATTTCCATTTCGCAAAGCAGAAGCTACATAGGTTTCCAATACTACGATTGCTTGAATTATATAAAGTTTTTAATTAAACATATATCGTTTATACGTGTTTGTTCATATGTTTTAGCTCTAGTTGTCTAGACCATCAACCAAAACAGTAGCTTCTAATTCAGAATAATGTTCAAAGAAGCTATCAAATAAGTTAACCAATAATTCAATATCTTTGGAACCACAAGTTTCTCTAATAGAATGCATACTCAATTGTGGATTACCTAAATCCAAGGTTCTGACACCTAATTTGGCACTGATCATTGGACCAATAGTTGAACCACATGGGGAGTCATTACGAACAACAAATAATTGTAATGGTGTCTTAGATAAAGTACCAATTTTCTTTAATAAAACAATACCAGCTGAATTAGTAACGTATCTTTGGTTAGCGTTGATTTTAATAACTGGGCCTTCATTTAATCTAGGTTTATTGAAAGCTTCATAATTTTCAGCATAGTTTGGATTAACACCATGTGCCATATCTGAGGAAATGATAAAAGATTTAGCCATTGTAGTTAAGAAAAAAGAAGATGGCAATTCAGATTTGAGGTCGACTTCAGGATTGGCAGTTAATTTAGTTAATCTTTCCAAAATATTTGGCAAGAATGATGAATCTGCACCTTGAGCTGATAAGGAGCCAATTTCTTCGTGGTCAAATAAAGAAATCAATTGAATACCAGATTGCTTGAATAGAGTAGCAGTAGACTTAATAATACCTTGAGTAGCACAATAACAAGTAACTTGGTTATCTAATCTTGGAGAGAAGATAAATTCATCATTTAAACCACCAATACAGGAAGCTTGAGTATCGTATAAAATTAATTCAAAATCTTCAATTTGAGAAACTTCAACAGCTAATTCTTTAGCAATTAAGTCTAGTAATTCTTTGTTATGTCTTTCAACAGCAGTCTTAACTGAATGAAATTGCTCGTCAGTCAATGATTCGCCTTCACAGCAGCCTTCCTTATGCGAATCTTTGGCGTCGGAAGTAGCAGATTCTAAACCAGCAACAGGCTTGAATTGAGTTTCCTTGTTGAATTCAAACTTAACATATCTGTCTTTCGTCAAATGAATGGCTAATGTTGGGATTCTTAACAATGGTTTATCAATTTTAACTAGTCTTGAAACATAATTTCCTGTCTTTGGGTCTGTGACAAACACTCTACCAGCAATACTCAAATCACGGTCAAACCAAGTATGCCAGATACCACCACCATAAGTTTCAACACCAATTTGAATGTAACCTTCTTTGGACTGTTTTGAAATTGGTTTAATTCTTAGCACTGGAGAATCAACATGGCCACCAACGATGGCAATACCATTACCTGGTTGATAGTCACCACCAACAGTGAAGGCAATGATAGATGAAGCATTTCTGGTGACAAAGTATTTAGAATTCTTTTTAACTCTGCCTGCCCAATTAACACGTTCTGAAAGTTCTATGAAGCCAGCTTCTTTCAATTGAGTTTTAACTGAGCGGACAACGTGGTAAGGAGTTGGTGAAGCATTGACAAAATCAATGAAACCTTGAGCATGTTTGAGGGAGGTCGACATAGTTCTTGTGATGGTTTTGATGAATGGGGATCTGGTAAACATAGAAGTCCTTTGAGAAACTGTGAACAGGCATAAAAATGTTGTTCGAGTTCGACTGATTTACCAAATTGAGATAAAGATAAGGCCGAGCACTCGCAAGGCGAACATCATTAATGACAATTATACAACGTCTATGGCGGTTCGTGTCTATACAACATTAATTGGCTAGAGCTTAATGATAGGTTATTGTAGGGTAAATTTTAAAGAGACCAAGTATTTGTTTCAGTGAACTTGATATCGTTGTGTGTTTTTCGGGGTTTGGCTGTTTCTAGTGAATGATCCTTCAATTCAATTCGCAACGAGCTACTTCGGTAACGTATTTTCCTGTTTTCAGATAATTATCAACTATACCACTTTTATAGTTTTAAGATACTCTTCCTAATAATCTGAGCTATAATTTGTGGAATAGGCTCTCAATTGAATAGTTGTTAAAATCACCGGCCGCTCTTGTCTAGTCGTCTTTTGTGCTAAAACCGTACGATATTCTTTAAAAAGGCACAAATTTCCAATTTAACTTATGCTACCTTCCTATACGATATCTAATTGAACTCCAGTTCTTAAAAAAAAGATGACAGCTACTTCTGTAATCACAGAGGCTCAAAGTCAACAATCCAACGAAAGGCTATTACGTCCCCACTTGCCAGAGCCTGAAGGCACCAAACTTGTTAATGTGCTATCCAAGTTAGAACCAGATGATAAGTTTTTAACCAAGCCAGCCTTCCCACATCCAGGTTATGATTTTCAAGATATGTATGATATTAAGTTTGAGCATAGAGCTCCTACTTCATTATCTGATTTTATTGCTTATGAATTTATGGGATTTCTAAGAAGTTCATTCGATTATTTTACAGGGTACAAAGAGCCAAGAGACAAGGAGCATCAGATTTCAATTGCAAACAGCGCACATAGACTGACTCCTGATAAGTGGTTAGCTAGGTTCATTGTTTTAGAGAATGTTGCTGGTATTCCAGGTGCAGTGGCTGGATTTTTAAGACATTTGCATGCTTTGAGAAGATTTAAAAGGGATAAAGCTTGGGTTGAAACATTACTTGATGAAGCATACAATGAAAAAATGCATTTATTAACTTTTCTAAAGATTGCTAAACCTACTTTATTCACACAAATTCTGTTATATTTTGGTCAATATATGTTTTGCGTTTGTTTTTTTCTAGTGTATTTAATTTATCCAAAGATTTGCCATAGATTTGTTGGTTACTTAGAAGAAGAAGCAGTTAGCACTTACTCAAGGTGTCTAAGTGATATGGAACTAGGTTTATGCCCCGATGTTTCTAAAATTGAAGTTCCTCAAATTGCTAAAGATTATTGGAATATGCCAGAGGAATCTACATTTTATGATTTAATTCAATATATTAGGGCCGATGAGGCTAAACATAGAGAAGTCAATCATACTCTTGCTAACTTAAAATTCCACGGGATTGATAGAAATCCATTTGTTTTGCATATTGATGGAGTTAATGAGGCACAACCTTCCAGAACTTTAGAGAATCACAGAGGTCGTGGTTGGGATCGTGATGATTTAATTTTATAAATATTGATTTTGCTAATTAATTTATTCTTCGCTTACATTTTGATTTATTTGTTTATACATTAGTTAATTTTGGTTTTATTTATGCATTGCAGTACCGCAAGCTAGAGTTGTAGTCTGCTTGAAAACGGCTAACGGCGTATTATTGTTTTCTTGGTTTAAAATTTAGACATGAATTTTAAAATTAAGTACATTCAATGCTAGTGTATTTAACTTCAAATACACATTAAGTCTCATGAAAAGATTCCAACAGTCAAAATATATAATTTCAAGAGATCAAAAACTCAAAGTAGAATCCAAAAGGTGAACCAGACTTGCTGCGTAAAGGACCCCTTTAAATCTCTCTAACATTTTGTTCGTAGCGAAGATCTAAGTATAACTTACTCGGTATATATCTTCTGTTATTTAAACCCTAAACCACTACTAGCTAGCTTGAATATAGATAGAATTTGGAAAGATCATATCTCTATTGAATCTAATGATCGGAATAAGTTTTATGCATCGATAGGATTTCGTTTCTTGCAGCGGCGTTTAATCCTCCAGGCGTGTAACGATGACGACGTCTTCGGAGATGGCAAAACTTAAGCTTGATCCGAATTCATATAATTTCGGTGCATAAATCGTATATAACCCAGAATAGAACTGTCCAGAAAGCAAAACATGGAATATCTTTAAAGATTATATAATTATGAGAACGGGATAACATAAAACAATGAGATATAGTTGTTCAAACAAATAGAAAACTTTCAACTTTAACTCTCCATTTCTACCTAACTTGAATAAGTAAATAAGTAAAGAAACATAGAAAAAAGCAAAAAAGCAAACATAGTCTTACCATTTTCATTAATTATCTTGTAAATGAGTCATTTATTGCTTGCATTATATGAGTAACAGCTCGTACCTGGTGAACCTGGATAACACTGGAATAAGTTGTACATAAGCTAAGGCCATACCATCGAGTAAATGCTAAAACTCCATGTGTAGAAGAAGCCAGTCATAACTTTGAAGCAATTATGTATGTACTCTATCACTATAAGCCATTATTGAATGATATTTGGATTGACTTGAAGCAAATTAATTTAATGGCCAGGGCAGAGACATATTTGAAAAAAACTAATAAATTGAACTTAGAAGTAACTGTATTCTATTAAGCAAAAGTGTAAGTGTACTATGGGATCTCTGAATAACTAATTGACCTTGTTCAATTAGAGAGGTTACCATAAAGAATTGTGTGCCCTGCTTCTTTGGAACCAAATACTAGCAAGTTTGAGGAACTGCCTTTTTTGAGTTAAGTTGACCATGCTTTCAAAACAAAGGAAGAGCATTTAACCTTATTGATAAATATCCATTAAACTAACATTTTAAAGTTGAATCATGGAAATGTGTGGACATTTAAGAACAATGTAGCATTCTTCAAAAACCCAGAAAGAAGATAATGTCAGTCCGAACTTCTAGTTATGTGGGAGCAGCCATATTAACTCAATCCCGTGAACCCAGTTATAAGGCCCAATTCTTATAAGTTCATAATGTAACATGAAACATATATATTCTGTCTGAGTTGCAGCTAGTGAGCTCTAAAGGAGTTGGTTGAGTAGGAATTTAGCTATGGAATCGTATGTTGAATCAATAGCTGGAAGCTGCATGTGAATGGCGTGAGAAGTGTCTAGAAGATTGGCCAAAAAGGAGGTCACTTCAAAGACATGGAACTTGAAGAACCAATTACCACCTGAAAGATCCGAGTTATCATCGGATAACCCAGGAAAGTTTCCAGGCTTGAACCACAGGAAACTTCTTTATATCTGCCAGTGCTGCCACGTTTAATTTAAGTTAAGGGCATAACTTTCGGATCTGGATTGCAGAACGCAAGTCTCGCAACGGTCACGTTGCGTCCGCCGCCGCAAGTCGCCCCTCTGGAGCTAAACTATGCCCCTTTGGGCAGTGCTTAGGTCAGATCCGCCGGATATTGAGAGAGCACAGCTTATTTGTAGCTGGTTTTCATTTTGGATCCAAAGCTTACCTAAAAAGGAAGGACTCTGCTGCAAAAGATATGAGCGAGCGGCGTAGGGAGACGTCCAGCAAACATAATACCATGGGGATTTTCAGCGTGCTGGAAGTACGTTGAAACTGGAACTGTTCTTTTCTCTGACGGTGGCCATTTCGTACAGAAAGGGTCTGGTGACAGCCACTATGGGCATGTGTCCCCAATAGTCTGACCACTCTTCAGCTTCAGCTGCATATAAGGCCTCCCGTCTGCTCCTCTCTGAGTCTTTTCTGACTCCGATTGCTGTCTGCCTCTTTTTCTTCCCATCTACTTAAAAACACAGAAAAAACCTCACCAAAACAGCAGTTGTTCAAGTTTTCAATCTACACGTATACACTCTGGTATTACAACGTATCGAATCTTTGCTTTGCCCGGCAAACTTCGATCTGTTATAATATGCTTTTGTTGATGCCCTTACTCATGCCATGCTTAAAAATGGAATTAATTATAACTATACAATCTGTATAAAAAAAAGATAACCTGAACATTTTAGAAAATGTTTTTTGGAATAGTTATCTTGATTTTTTCCATAATGCTGGTCTCCACACTCTGCAGTACGCACTGCCTTTCGGGGTACTCAAACTTTGCTTTTTTGCAGGAAGGGGGCTTCACTTATGATACCATTCCTACCGTCTTTTGTTAACTTAACCACGTTGAGTAAGGAGTCAGCATTGCAGAGTGTATTCGAAGAATTTTGTGAAGAATTTACTTGCAACCAACCTGCGACGAAAAACAGTGTGGTGGCATGTAAACGATTTTGCAATTGAATGATACATCTAACAATTCTTCTGTTTGATAACTTGAACTTGATTTACTGAGGTTCTCTGTATAGTACACTCAGTTAAGTTTGATCTTTATAATAGCTCTTAGATTTTTTGCATATATTTAATAAAACATTCATTATTTTTAAGACGACGCCTTTCTGTAAACCAAATTCAGCTATTGGAATAGTATCGGTAGCACAGCACCATATGATGGAAAGGCGCACTTTCCTGGTTCATAAGGTAAAGCAGGCACACTTCTACCTATCCAACCTTGAAAGGGGAGACCTCATAGCGAGAGCTCACAGCGTACCTTTAACCAAAGGATTGATTATCAAGTGCTAGGATAACTCCGGGCATATGTGGTTCCTGTAAAGCAGGTCACAATCTTCTAATGTTGTTAGAATGAACTAATAAGACGACAAAAGGTATTCTGATCGTGGTTGGTGACTTGGTAAGAAGAAGTGGAGCATCACGGATAACGTTGGATAATATTTTGATCATGCGCTTGTGGTCCTCTTTTTCTCTCTGTTTGGAATTGGCTCTCGCTTAGTGGATGGCAAATGTGCCGGTGAAGTTTGTACAAAGAAGAAGAACCATGGAAAAGAGTCCTTATAGTCCCGAAGCATATATATATAGTGTGCTTTCCTTGGAATGTATATCCAGGTGTTATATATATATATGCTCCAGTAATTGGATTCAGCTTTGCCAGCTTCATTCCCAGAAATGTGAGAGCGAATGAAGTTTGGGTGGGATATATGAATTTCTTGGTTTTTGTGGGATAAGGAAAGAAACTCCTGCTCGAGGATCAAAATTCAAACAACCCCCATCCATAGAACAGCCTTAATATATGAAATTAAAAGCATATATCTTAGTCCATTACTTGGATGCATGAATTTTAGCATCCAAGTAATGTATGGCCTTGAACTAATATGTAATATCGTCAAGCTGAATTAGAGAACCTTGATCTCACACTAGGCGCTAATATTAATTTCAAATCCTTATTTTTGGGTTCCACATGAAATTCATATTTCTTTACTTATAAGTTTAGGTGTATATATAGGCAACAGAAGTATAAATCTAGCTTGTAGAAAAAGTATGCTCCTGTCAGCAATTCAATATATAGCCTATTAACTCCGTGAAATGGAGGGAAATTTAATTTCAAGATATTGGGTTGAGCCACATTCCCACAGACGGCGCTATATGACACTAAGCAAATCCAACTAACGGCCTCGCGGCACTTAGTGACCATTATTAGCCGTAGGGAAAACATTGTGGAATTTCTTTTTCCGTAGCAGCAAAATTTCAAATTTTATTTTAATTAACATTTAATTGTGATAAGCCCAATTTTTTTATTTATGAAATTCGGGTTTCACCAATATTTAAGGGTTATGTTTTAGGGGCTATAACCTGCTACCCCTACTGGGAAGCAAAGATAAGGATATGCTAAATCCTCAATTGGAGGCCATATCGCATAAAGAGTTAGAGAAACTTAAACCTAAAACTCACCAAACTCAATTTTCCCGTCGGTGCCTGCAGACAGCTCTAGATCTGTACCTAGAAGCGGCGGGCCAGCTGAAATTTTGCATAATTAATTTCCTAAATCTTTTTCAAAAATGCTTAACTTTTACAAAAATTAATTAGTCTGGGATATAGTAATCCACTAGTACTTGGTTCTTTAGCTACCTCAGAATACTTGGATCAACTGTTTTAAGAGAACCTTTGCTCTTCATTTTGTTTGATTTGCATTACGGATTGATAACCCCGTTTAGATCTAGATCCTACAGAATCAATAATTACCGCAATGGTTAATCACCTGATAAGCAACTTAGCAACTTGTCTGATACTCCTTTTATCATTCACACAAGCCCAGCAATTATTGCCATTGACCAAATACAACAGACTTCAAACATGTTTTTCGATCACTTCCAATGATCTAAAGCTTTCTGCAATAAAATTTCCAGTGTTTGAAAATTTGCAAGCTGGAATTAACATCACTTTACCAACTTCCTCAATCAAATACAATGAAGGGTTGATCATAAAGACTCTTTTGATTTCTGGAATCGATTTGAAGAAAGTTAAACTATCCAAGATTTTTAAGTTTTGTGATGAATACTCCTCTGAATTTTGTCCTATTTCTGTTTCCCCAAATGAAAAATCTGAACAAGGATTGGTTACATTAGATGAATTGATTGAAATGAACGGTAATGAATTATCGGTGTTACAATCAGAATTGGATCCTTCTTCTAATGATGAATCTAAACATTTCATAAACTATCCTATTACAAGGTCTGGTGTTTATTGCTTTAGGTACGAAGCCACTGGGGGTCCAGCAACCGATCCTAGTGGTCAGCATGATTTAACTGAAAACACAATTGTTTTGAAATATCAAAATTCGTTTGGTGAATTGACTTTATTCGATTATATTCATAAATTATCACTGTATTTGTACTTGTCATTAGCTTATTTCATTTTCTCGTTGACTTTCGGATACATCAACATTATCAAGCATTTATTAAAGAGTGAGACTAGTTTGAAAAGTGTCGTTACTTCAAGCACAAAGAGACATGCTGTCTATTCCAGATATTTAATTCAATTCAAGTTATTGTTTTACGGATTAGGCACTGGGTTAACTTATTTCTTCTCTTTTATTTACTATCGGAAATTAAATCGTTACGGATATGGAACCAGCCATACTATGTTAATGCACGGATTCATCATGGTGGTTACAATTTTGTTTAATTGTTGGACCATTTATAACTTCATGCTGTTTTCCAATGGTTCTACTTATTTTGGTATGAACACCGCCAATAACATCAACAGCAACAGCAACCACACTAAAAAACAAGAACTGAAAGTAATTAAGTTCATCACTGGTTTACTATTACTGCAATTCTCAGTTTACGATCTGAAGCATCAAGTGTACTGGTTATTATTAGATTACAAAATTGGTGATTTTTTAAGTCAATTGATCTACTATGAATTAATCCTAATTCTTTTAATTTGTTCATACTGGGGATCTCAAACAATCAAGAGATTAAACTCCTTCAACAACAGCAACAACGCCACCACTAACGTTCCTAAAAAAATGATTATTTCGTACTGTTTAGTTGGTTTGGTAGTTGTTTACTATTTGATTTCTTCTAAATTTCAAGGTCACGATAGAGAAGATGATGTTGTTAGTTCTATTTCCTCGGAGATTTTTAGTTTCATTATTACGTTATTTGTGGCTCATATTTGGAAAGACGTTAAAGTTTCTAGTGAGAGTTCATCGTTGCCTGCATAATCAGCTAAATTGCCTACATAATTAAATTATTAATATATTATTGCCTGTTTTAATTAGATTTTTGTTTATTTCTATATCTCTTATTTTATCTTTAAACCGTTTTATTCTACTATCGTCCATCTATTTCCTCTCTTTCATTCATTTATTCGTTCATCCATTCATCCATTCGTTATACTTTCTATTCTTCTATCGTTTGTCATTCATCGTTTCATTTTTTCCTACTTTATTATTACTACACATATATGTACATTTTTTAAAATTTAAATATAATTTCTAGACATCATATCTTATAGCTAATTTACGTTTAATAAGAAAATGTTTTTGTAATAGTAAGAAACTTAGAATATCAGAAAACGCAAATGAAATGTAGATAGAAAATTTAGAAAGAAAATGAGATGTAGAAAACAAAACAAAACAAAACAAAACAAAAACAAAAACAAAAACCACACAGAATAAAATAAGTTAGTAAATAATAATGAAACGTTATCTCAAAAAAAGAATGCAAAACAAAGAAACTGACTGACCCCTAGGACTTTTGATAAAATGAGTACAGTAACTTATATCCGAACTTCAAATCATAAACAATCTTATCGAATCGATTGTACCCATCAACTTCACAATCGATCAAATTCTTAAAGCACTTAGAAAACTCACCATTAATATCAGATTCCTCAGTATGAACCAAACAAAACTTACCAGGCTTCAAAATATTTAAAACGTTATTCATCAACTGATATCTATCACAGTTAGGCAAATTGGTCTCGAACGAAGCATAAGACCAGCCAACTTCAGGAGTTATATGCAAAGTATAATAAAACTTCTCATTGATGATAGAATTCGATGAAAATCCGCATGGAGAAAAGGCAAACGAATCATGTTTTTCACACTTGATGAATTTTTGAGGAATTACTGAATCTAACCCAGAAGATTTCATCATCTTGTTTCCTAACAAATGGCCGTAATCCTCTGTTTCAGGATCCATGTCTGGAAACTCATTTTGATGTTTGGATAATTGGAATTGAGAAGATTGAACTGGGTCTAGTTCAGTCATTAGCATTTCAAAAGTTTGATCAATTTCAGCGTTTGGATCATCATTTGATCCTATCGAAGAATGTGATAATGAGGATAATCTTGATCTAGCTGGTGATAATGGATAACCACTAATGATGGATCTAGTTGAATCATCTCTACCATTCAAATAATAATACCAATGATCATTTGATAAATCGCCAACAATATAGGCTTTCGAAGTTGAGGAAGGAAAGTATTTATTTAACCAATTTAATTCATTTGACCAAGATTGATGGATTTCATTTTGTTTTTGTGGGAACATGAATGATCTTCTTGAATAAAAGATTCTATGAATGTTTTCTAAAGTAGTGAATTCATAATTACAATATTCAATAACTAAATCTAATAATTTTGATAAACAAAATAATGTAGTTGTTGTACCGCAAGTTTTTAAAATCATTTTATGAGGGAACACAAACAATGAAGATTCAGATAATAAATAAGCATCGAGTTCCATTGAAGATTTCTTAGATAAAATTTTACAGCTAACTAAATCTAACATCTCTTCAATTTTTGAAAGTGGAATTTCTCTTAAACCAGATGGAGGACATTCTGATGGCAATTGATCGGCATCCGGATAAAACCAAATTTCTAATAATTTTTCAGGACCTTCAAAAGCATTTGTTGAATCTAAGTTAGCTGATAGTTCATGATTAATAAAATCTGGATCAGGAGTATGTTGTTGAAGGTGGAAATGGGATTGATTGAAGAAAGATGATTGATCGTCATCTTCTTCAATGAAAGTTTTAACTGGAGTCATATTTGCTTTGTAATTTTTGATTGAAAACTTTTTTTTTTCAAATTTTGATAATCAAAAATGATGTTTGACTTAACTAAATAGTAGTAACACAAACGAAAAAAAAACTTGTAAAGTGATATGAAAATAAATAATAGGCAGAAAAAAACTTTACAATAAAAAAACCCCAAACGTTGCTGTTGTTGGTGTCAGGTTGAAAGAAAGGAGATGATGAGAAAGGAAAAGGACGGACTGGAGGGAAAAAGAATTTAAGTAGTTGAATGAAACTTGAACAAATAATGTTATCTTGGTTTAGCAGGTGTGTTGAATCTAAATGCTAACTCCTTTGGCATACGAATTGCTTTGGGAAAATCTTAAGAGGAAGATAATAAGTTCTCCTAACTAACTAAGCTTATAAAGAGTGGATCAGTTAGAGAGGATACTGTTAAATTTGACTAAACAAAGGCAAATAAAGGGATATGAGAACTCTGATGAGGTATGTAGTTGCGGTCACGAGAGTGAGATTGATCCTAATTCCTTGTCTTTCCAATACAAGAATTGACTTCCTAAAGTCTAGAGATTAGAATGATAGTTGTAAAGAGTTTGAAGTTTAAGAAAAAGAAGGTAGGAACAATTGTGAGCCGGGCCTGCGTCGATTTTATAATGAGGAAAATTTTTTCGTTGATCTCCAAGAGTCAAATCCAATCAAATTAAGACTCCGCTCTGGTTACGGGTGATGTGATTGGCCGGAAGGGTATGTGACAGAGAGTCAAGAGGGTTACTGACTACAGATCAGAGTGTTGAAGATGCAATCGAGAAGGTTCATTGTGCCATCCAATGACATTCATTACTGATATTGAAATGGTCACTTGAGCTACTTGTGGGTCTGTTCTTGATAAGGACCAGCCGACCACCTTGAAGAGTGCTTTGCCGCGGTGGAGAAGAGAGGTTGTCGATAATACACACCCGTGCACAAAACACATTATGCGTCGACTCTGTGTGCACGGGTGTTGAGACCCCTTTGTCGAGTCTTGTCAAATCTTGTCGACCAAATGGATAGTTTAGGAGATAAACCAGTTGGACTATATTAATGAATTCTCTTCTCTTGGCAACCTCACTTTACTTCAATCCTTTGAACCGAACAAATGATATCATAGTCTAACAATGTACTTGTTAAGTTTTAAAAGTTTTTGATCAAGATAAATATAAATTATTTTAAATATCTAAGACATATATATACAGACATAGCAAAGCAAACTCGGTCGTTATAGACAACTCTGCATTCACTACTATAATTATCGTTCAACCACGTTACATCATATAATTTGTATGGGCGCCCCTCTATCATCTGGTAATTGATTTTATATGGAATGCATTGATCCTTTTTTAAGATCTCGGAAAGCTAGTTGAGTTATGCAAGTTCTATAAATTGTGGGGTAAACATCCTTAGCTTCCTTGTCCATACGACCCTCTTCTCTTCAATTCAATCTTCCATTAATTACACCACTCATTAAATTGAAAGCTTCAACTTACTTGGGATAATCCAGTTGAGTAGTAGCTATATAGTCATGAAAGGATAAAAGCGACGCTACCTTGCAGAAAAGCCCGCCGAGACTACTGGGCGACCACCAGCCTGGGCGACTGGGCAACTGGGAAGCGGGCAACTGCAACTTCAGCTATATACAGCTCGACCTTCCAATTTCTTAGATAGTGTAGGAAAGATATAGATAGGTCTCGAGATCCCGGAAAGGCTTACAAATTGACCAAAACTTCGAGGAGACATCGAGGAGGGGAATATCCAGTTTAAGAAAAAAACATAGGTGAATACTCCGCTTGTTGATGTATGCTAGTCAACTTAAAACTGGACGGAACAGCAGCTGGAGGAACGTCCGATTAGGGTCCGATCAAGGTTGCATATCTAGATCAGATGCCGGGATTCTTTCGTCTTTGAAGCTATAGCAAGTGGTCTGGTTCACTTATAGTAGCTTTTTCCACACAGACAAGTGATTAGTTACAAGTCATGATTTCACAATTATAGTCATACTAGTTTGGTTGTCGTACGCTGGGCCAAAGGAAAGAAGTCAGATGGAAGCTAGATGGAGAAAGCAATAAGCATGCATCTTTATAAGGAAACGGCTCAGATTCCTCTATTGTTCCTGGTGGAGTGGTGGGGATGGCTCGTTTTAGCTCAATACTATAATGCTGAGATTAATCCATGGTCATGCACTTTCTTTTGGTTCCAAGTTTCGGAACGGCGAGTACAGCAGTCCTCCCTCTAGGTAAGTTTCCCCGTATATCCATTTGAACACCACCTATTCCAAACCTAGATGATAATTATGGATTATAATTCATGTAACTTACCGTAAACTGAAAGGGGGACCCCTATCTTTCAGTTGTTTCGGCTCCCCCACTGCAGAGTGGACAATTTGTTTCTGTTCGTGCATCCATGTATAAAAGGCCTCCTCTTTCCTCTTTTTATGTTTCAATTTTTTTCAGATCTTCGTAACCTTTTTATACTTATTTGCTATACACTGTTATTATCTAACTTTACTATTACACAATTAGAATGCATTCGGTTCATTCCAACAATTCTTCTGTCCTTTCTGAAGAGAAGGATGAAGGCCAATTACAACAACAGGGTCAACAGGCTACCATGCTTCAAAGAATGAAAACTCCAACATTTTTCGATAAGTTCAAATTCAATAGAGATAATGCTCCTCCTGAAATCTATAACACAACTTTATACTTGTGCATCTTTACGTTTGGTATACTTGGTTCGTGTAGAGGTTTGGATGAAGGTTGTGCTGGTGCAATGACCTCTCAACCATCTTTTAAAGAGAGATTTGGTTTAAATGATCCAAACAAAAGTGATGACGAGATTGATAATTTAAAATCGAACATTAAGGCAATGGTTCAGTTAGGTTCCATCGGTGGTTCTCTTCTTTCTATTTATCTGTGTGAAAGATTTGGAAGAGTTAGAACTTTACAAATTGCTTGTGTGCTTTGGATTGCAGCTGTGATTGTTCAAATCACGTCTAAACACGTTGGGCAATTATATGCTGGTAGATTGCTCGAAGGTTTGCTAGGTGTTGGACCAACTGTTGTGTGTGGTCCTGTGTACTTGTCAGAAATTTCTCCTAAATCCATTAGAGGTTTATGTAACAATATTTTTGCTGGTGCTGTTTATTTGGGTATCATGTTATCCTACTTTGCTAATTATGGTACTGCTTTACACATCTCTGCTGATAGTGATAATCAATGGATTATTCCTAATTCGGTTAAAATCATGATGGCTGGTATTATTTTGATACTATCCTTTTTGTTCTGTATTGAATCTCCAAGATGGTTAATTAAAAAAGGTAACATTGAACAAGCTGTTATTAACTTTTCAAAACTTAGACATCTACCTGAAGATCATCCATATATTTTAAGTGAAATCTCTGATGTTAATGAACAATTAGCCATTGAAGCAGAAGCTACCAGAGGTACAACTTTCTTGAGTAACGTGAAAGAATTGTTTACTGTTTATTCAATTAGATACAGAATGCTACTTTGTCTAGCCATCCAAATCTTAGGTCAATGGTCAGGTGCTAACGCTATCACAATTTATGCTCCAGAATTGTTTGCTTTGGTTGGTGAAACCTCCACAACAGACAAGATGTTCATGACCGCTATGTTAGGTGTTGTTAAATTTGTGTCTGCTTATCTCTCTGCTTTCTTCATTATTGATATTTTAGGAAGAAGAAAATCTCTATACTTGGGTATTTCCCTTCAACTAATAACTTTGCTTTACTTTGCAATCTTTTTGAATATTTGCCCACAAGCTATCGATGATTATGAATCGTTAACACCAACTCAAGCAAGAGCATCTAAAGGTGCATTAGCTTCTATTTTCTTGAGTGGTACTGCTTGGACTTTTGGATGGAATGCAATTCAATATTTAGTTAACTCTGAAATCCTTCCATTAAATGTTAGAAATTTAGGTACTGCCATTATCATGTGCTTTCACTTTGTCAACCAGTATGCTAACTCCAAGGCATTACCTTACTTAATGTCTGGAATGAACACTTATGGTGCTTTTTACTTCTTTGTTGGCGTCTTAGCCTTAGGTTTGGTGTTCACTTGGTTCTTCTTACCTGAAGTTTCTGGTAGATCGTTAGAATCCATGGAAGAGCTATTCAACTTACCTTGGTACTTGATCGGTAGAAGAGGTAGCCAATTGGCACCAGACCATTCAGAAGTCAATAGAGTTCATGCTGCTCCTAACCATTCTGGTAATGCTGAAGGAGGCGACATTACTATTGACATGAAACAAGAGACTGAACATATAGAAAAGAAAAAAGAGGACTCTGTTTAGTTTAATTTAGCTTTATTCAGTTCAGCTCAGTTCAGTTTTGATTTATTTATTTGTATTTATTTGCTTATATTTATGTTTGTATGATTTCTTATGAGACAGTCATCAGCCGGTTTTACTATAATTTATATTTAATTTATGATGAACACTTTCACTAAAAAAGATTAAAAGAATCTGTAAATCGATTGTATGTATGAGGGCTGAGCCAGATAAGCCTCACGGAGTCATCCCATATCGTTCTCTTATTTTTAAACACCTGTTGTCTTATATAAAACCCTATGTCTATGTCTACCTGCCTCCTTGAAATGTACCCAGTTTAACAATGCACAAACTAATGTCGTTATCATCCAATTATATAAATCAGCACAGTGGCCAATCACAAGCTATGACCAAATTCTCTCCTTACATCTATGCCTGGAGTAAAAACGATTCACTTCATTTCAAAGCCAATTGTCTTGATGATGTCACCAATAAAATTGGGTTAACCAGTGTTACTTTAGCTTTCTTAGTTGGAGATAGATACGATGAGATTAAATCCTGGACTGAAGATATCAAACAGTTTCATGGTGATGTTACTCTATCAATTGGAGGAGCTAATGGTCAATTTCCTTCTCCCACTATTCCATTGGCTCAACAAAGAGAAATGTTGAATAGGTTCATTAAAGATGCTAATATTAAGTCAATTGATTTAGACATTGAAGGCTCTACGTGCAATGATGTTAAGAAATCCTCAGCATTTATTAGTTTAGTTCACGATGCAATTCAAGGTTGTGGTGGAGATATTAGAATTTCAATTACTTTACCAGTCGATTTCCGTTTTGGTTTGACTACCCAAGGTCTTGGTGTTATTCAATTAGCCCAAAATATAGGTCTGAAGGTTTCAATTGTGAACCTAATGGTTATGGATTATTATACTGCTTTGCCAAGGGGTTCTTCTTGGGGTACTGAAAATATCAGGGTTGTTCGAGCTGTTCATACTCAATTAAAAGGGTTATTCCCAATGAAATCATCTCAACAACTTTGGTCTATGATTGGAATTTGCCCAATGATTGGTTTCAATGATGATCAGTCTGTTTTTACTTTAAATGATTGGGAAATCATTTTAAAATTTGCTAAAGAACACCAAATTGGTTTGCTTTCTTTTTGGGCACTTAATAGAGATCAAGTTACCCCTCCATCTGAACAGGGCCAGAGAAATATTTATGCTTATTCAAACGCACAAGATTATGACTTTGCATATTGCAAAATGTATAAAAAAATTTTCAATTGTTAAATTAAAAGGGTACTTGTTGGGGTGGGGGTTTTAAATTAGGTTTAAGAAAACATATACACATGCATTTATTTTAGTTTTTTTTTTTTTTCTTGCGAGTTGTATTTCTATGTACATGGGTCTATATTATATATAAAAAAATAAATACTATTACATCGTCCTCAGTTCTTTTTTAAGATACTACCCAATCTATCGATAACATCTTGGTCACTTTCACCGTATCTTCTAATTGGTTCACGTAATTGTCTTAATTTATATTGGGCTTTCTCGATAGCTGGAGCATCTGCACTAGGCTCATCAGATTTATCAGATTGTTTAGGTTTGGCAGCTAACGGCTCAAATTCATCCTTTTTAATATCTTTCAATTTAATAACTTTATCAACAGTATCAAAATAATCAACAATATCACTTTGTTCTTTTCCATCACCTAACAAAACTAATCTTTTACTGACGGCGACATCTTGCTCAAACTTAATAGCCTCTTGAATAGTGTTTGGGTAATTCAATAAAACAAATCTCGTGAATTTTGGATTTTCCATTTGTAAAGAAATCAAAGCATCCTTTATTAATTTGGTGAAAACACCAGGGGCCAACCTGTAACTGAACTTATAATGACAATCATTTGATTTGCAATCTTCACTTTCCAAAGTATCTTTTAACAAAATACCAAACTTTGAATTCTCAACAGAAAGTTGCTGTTCGATTAATTCATTTAAATCAACAATACCAACAGTTTCATCACCGCCTAATTTATTAACCAATTCCCTAACTTTTGTATCACCCTTGTTAGCACCAACTGGAACGAAGAAGAAGTCAAATTCATCAGATTTAAAAGTCAACGTTTTTCTTCTTAATTGAACTAACTGATCTTCCCATTCTTCTTCAGACATTGAATTTTTTCTTTTGGCCAATGATTTAAGAGGATCTTGTTGATCAACTCGTTTAATAACTAACGCAAAGATGGCGGAACCAATGATAGCAACTAAGAAGAAGTAACGCACTTTTGGTCCTTCTTCACGCTTGTTACTCCAAGCATAATTTCTTGTTTGTTGAACTGTATTGATTGAATAAATACCGTTGTTTGATTTAAAAGGTAATAATGATAATGGAGATAATTTTGCAGATGGTGGTGTTAGAGGTCTGAATTTCATGGGAAGCCCACGTGTTATTATTCTTCTTGAAAACATTCTTGAGTTGTGCTTCGAATGATATAGATGAAGAGTTGGGTTAAAGTGTTTCTTTTTAGATCTAAATGATCAACCAACAATATTCAATTCCCGACAGTCTCGCTAGCTTAAAATGATTCAAAATTCAAATTAAACTCTCCAACATGTGGTGCACGGGTGCTAGAACAAACACAGCCTGACTTCAGAGGACTTTCCGCCAGAAAACTCGAAACCGTTTCACAAAAAAGCCATTTCGAACATTTCTGTATCATAGTATCTGTTGTAGGAACTGACCAATAACAGACTTCTACAACACGTGGCTAGAATGCAATTCTTACGTAAGCTATATTTTCGAATTCTTTAATGAAATCCAAGGATTAGCCGGCATAAAGTTTTCTTTTTTCTTTGAATTGAATCATTTGGTTGTTTTGAATCTAAATCATTTACTCTCAAGCTTTCTTGGTTGTTTTTCAAATCATTTGCAAGTTCACACGTAAGGAAGTCTTACGAAAGAGAAAACCATGAGTTTACGTAAAATCAACGTGACTTTGTTACACATCCGTACACCCATAGACTGTAATTTTCTTCCCCTAACGTTATTTCAGCGATGGCAAATTATAGGACAACATAATCAGTAAACCCCATTTCATACACAAAAAACTTCAGTAACTAGTGGAGATATTCGAAACTGTTCTCAACAGTACTCATATTCAACAAAAATGGGATCTGATTCTGAGTCGCACGGGCCTGATCCAGTGGAACAACTGAGATTGATACCTCCTGAACCAACAACTGAAGAACAATTCACAGAACATCAAATCTTACCTGGTTGTAAGGTTTATATTTCCAAAGATAATGAATTCAGATTAGCTGATATATTGGCCTACCAACCAAGGAAGGGGAAACCATTCTATTATGTGCATTATGCTGAATTTAATAAGAGATTGGATGAGTGGATTCCAAAAGACAAAATTGATTTCCATAGACCTATGTTTTTACCTAAACCTCCAGCACATGCAAAGAAAGAACAGAAGAAGCAATCCAAAAAGAAATCTACTTCATCAAGTCATAAGAAGAAAACTGAAACGCGTACCCCAACTCCAGCTGCTCTTGGAACTCCTCATGAAGATGAGATGGATCTTGATAATTTAAACGTCCAAGGTCTTGTTAAAGAAGGTGAAGAATTAAGTAGAGAAGATGAACTTGAAAAATTAAGAACTGGTGGTTCTATGGCTCAAACTTCAACTCATGAACTGGCTAAGATCAGAAACTTTAGTAAAG
Organism: Ambrosiozyma philentoma; assembly: GCA_003707675.3. Lineage (NCBI taxonomy): Eukaryota > Fungi > Ascomycota > Pichiomycetes > Pichiales > Pichiaceae > Ambrosiozyma > Ambrosiozyma philentoma. Next base: position 92,147 of record PPKZ03000021.1, read on the forward strand.
TTATAATAGGTAATCATGAAGTTGAGCCTTGGTATTTTTCACCGTATCCACTGGAATTAACCGAAGAGGATTGCTTATACATTTGTGACTTTACATTATCTTATTTTGGCTCAAGAAAACAATTTGAAAGATTCAGATCAAAATGTACTTTAAAACATCCTCCAGGAAATGAAATCTACAGAGATGATTACGTTTCATTCTTTGAAATTGATGGTAGAAAACAAAGAACTTGGTGTCGTAATTTATGTTTGCTGTCTAAATTATTCTTAGATCATAAAACATTATACTATGATGTGGACCCTTTCCTGTTTTATTGTATGACAAGAAGAGATGAATTAGGTCATCATCTTGTTGGCTATTTCTCTAAAGAAAAAGAGAGTGCTGATGGTTATAATGTTGCTTGTATTTTAACATTACCACAATATCAAAGACATGGTTATGGTAAGTTATTAATCCAGTTCTCTTATGAATTATCAAAGAAGGAAGGTAAATTTGGGTCACCTGAAAAGCCCCTTTCTGATTTAGGTCTATTATCATACAGAGCTTATTGGGCCGATACAATAACACAGCTATTGGCAGAGAATAAGACAGTTGAAACAAGTATTGAAGAAATCTCACACATTACATCAATGACTACGACGGATATTTTACATACACTACAAACTATGAACATGTTGAAGTATTACAAAGGTCAACATATTATTTGTTTAACGGATCAAGTACTGGCTAGTTATGAGAAACTTAAGAAGAAGAAGAGACACGTCATTGATCCTTCTAAATTAATTTGGAAACCACCAGTTTTCACAGCTTCGCAATTGAGATTTGGTTGGTAGATTCCGCCATGTCGTTATATATGTACGATATTTTTTTTTATAATACTTTGCTTCTTTAATTGTATACTAGGTTTAATGATACTATATGAACAAATACAAGTAGATTAAAATTAAAACATTTTTCGATAAAGATAACGCTGTATAAAAAAACACAATAATACGGAATTATAGAAATTATAGAAATCAATCAAACGGAATTGTGTGATGCTTACTTCTTTCAGCAGCTGCAGCCGCAACAGCACTAGGAACTTTAATACCACAACAATCACCCCAAGTAGAGAGAACTTCATGAGAACAACAGGAATCTTCTTCATTATCATTATGATCATGATGTTCCGCAATACCATCAGGACAAGGCAAAATAGTACCAAACATGAAATGTTGAACAACCGGCAACTTACCTAAAACTTCAGCTTTATACATTTTGATCATACCACCTTCAATTTTTTCCCAAGTTTTAACCCCTGAAATATCATCTAACATTGGTGAATGCCAACGTAATGATTGAGCACCAGTCTTGACTTGATTGATAAAATCAATACAACCATAATAAAAATATTTATCTTTGAACTCCTCAACGTAATCTGGTTGATGAATAGTCAATGGTCTAGGCCTTTTCAGTGGTGATAGTTGAGCAGCACCAAATAAAAATGGCAAGAAATGATAATCATCTAACCCCCAGACCCCATGTGAACCGGCCGGCTCAAGCCAATATTTCAATTGTAGAGCACGCATTAATTTCATGTATCTATTAAAAATCACTAGAACTATTGACTTGTTGTACTTTGAGTCTGGGAAATAATTAAGTTTTTTCAAACATAGTAAAAAACAGGCGAAATTTAATTCATGACCTGACCCATAATCGATTCTCGTTCTATCACCAAATGAATTCAATAAATAAGTTCGTAGCTCAATAATTGAAGTATTGTCTTCTTCTTGATACTCCATTTTTAAAGATTGAAGCAATAAAGAGTCAATTTGGTGTGATACATCATCGTAAAAATCTCGAAATTCAACCTTACCAAATCTTGAAGTAGTATCATGCTTAACTGGATGATCTTCAAATATTTTGTTTATTTGATCTAATGCCGCAACAACATTAGCTATTGGACCATCTTGTGGTAATGACGGATCTCCTAGCTCTAGTCCATGAACTGATGTTCCTAGTGAGATGATGAAATTCAGAAGATCTTGATACGTTTGCGATTGTTCAAATACTTTCAAATCATCAGGGGTTCTGATTCTCTTAACTGGAACAATATATTTCTCTTTCGTAGGCATAGCCGGTAATCTGGTAATTAACGAACGTGTACAGTTTTATTTACTGATTTAACTAAGTTAACAGTAGGAAGGCGTTGTTCTAACTTGTAACTTAATCGAGAATCGAGAGTGTGGAGCGCAGGGCCTCGATCACTTAGTTAATTCTACCCATCGGGGTGAACTCCCATTCAAGTCGCTCAAATATAGAAGTGAAGAAATATAACTCATATTAAAAAACATATAAAAAGCATATAAAAAACAAGAAGATACTAATCTAAACTAATTATCACTGGAAGAGTCCTTTTCCTTGTCGTTCAGAACAGCATCAATAGGCATAGGAACAGCGTCTTGACGTTCTAATGCATCCTCTGGCTCAATATTCGACTTAGGACCATGATACACCTTATACTTATAAACAAAGAAGAAAACGGCAGATAAGATCCAGCATCCACCTGTGATAACAACTGTATAGTTCATTGTATCTTTTTCGACATGTTTAGAGGCTGGAATCATACAGATGACCATAATGAAAACAGCCCATAGACAAGTGGTCCAGCCAATGATCTTTGACCATAAGTCACCTAAGTAGAACTTACCTGGCTTGAAAATATTCTTACCTGAAGTCAATTTAAGGAAAACAGGTAGATTCCATGCTAAGTAATTACCGGCAACACCCAAGCTGAACAAAGCACTTGCAGCTGTGGTACCAGCTAGACACAAGCATCCAATTAAAAGACCAACAAAAGTGGCAAAGACAACAGCTCTAATTGGAACTTTCAATCTCTTATCAACAACTTTCACAAAAGAAGAAAATGGTAAACCATCATCTCTAGCAAAAGCCCAAACTTGTCTTGAAAGAGCGGTCAAAATCGAACTTCCCATAAGCCATTGACAAACAGCCATTAATGACATAATAGCAATAGCCCAACGACGTCCCAATGCATCATAAACAATTTGAGCCATTGGAAAACCAGTATCAGTACTTAAAACAGCTTCAACATCTGAATCCATACAGGCAACGGTACACAGGATCAAAAAAAATCCAACAAAACCACAGAATGAAATAGATCCACAAATACCAATTGGAATACCGTAACTGGCATTGTTGGCTTCTTCAGCCATATGAACACATGAATCAAAGGCACCAATTGTCCAAACTGCAGTCATCATTGATAGACAGAATTGGAAACCTGTAGGCCAGTCAGAGTAGTTTTGAACAGTACCAAAAATAAATTTACCATCATTAAAGCTACCGTTTTTTGATGTACCAATAGGTAAAGCAATTAGATATAGCACAATAAGACCAGTATTACAAACAGACGAAACTGTTTGCAGCATAGCAACGTTTTTAGATGAAAAGAATGTACAGACAGTTTGAGCTATAACAACAGCAGCCTATTATTAAATTCACAGATTCAGTTAGTATATTATTTGAAGTCAGAAGACTGAAAAAAAGATTCCCAAGATTTAAGGGATAAAGCTTGAACTTGTTCACACTTACGAAAACACCATATGTCTTTCCCGTTGTTATTTCAAAATCCCCGTCTTTCTGCAGATAAACAGCAGCCAAAATTTCTTGGGCATTACCATATCCAATGGAGACTAACCCAGAACATAAAGCTAAAGAATTGGAAAGACCAATAATGAATGAAATTAAAATTCTGTATTTTTCAGGCGCATAGTGAAAAGTCCAATAATAAAGTCCACCAGAAGTAGGAATGGCACTGGCCAATTCAGACATTGAAATACCAATACACAAGATAAAACATGAGGCAACTAACCATGACCATAGGAACCCAGAAGGACCAGATGCTAGACCAGTAGCAGTGGTGGAAGAGATGGAAGGTAATAGACCCATAATGGAATAGGCAATACCAAAGATTTGAAAAGTTGAGAATTTTCTTTTTAATTCTTGTTTGTAACCAATCTCTGCCAATAAAGCTTCATCACCACCTGCTTCTCTAGCATCAATTTCTCTGATAGTTGATTGAACCGACTTAATTCCGGTTACTCTGGAACGAATAGGAGATGCCACAGCGGACATATGACTTTTTATTGCCGACATAATTGAAAAGTCTGTAATTGGAGAAGCAAAATACTACAGGGAAGTTAATTCAATAAATTTTTAAGGATGGAAGAGGGAACTAGCTCCTATTTAAATGAACACACTAATATTATGTCATGGCGGGTGCACACCTCGAGGAAAAGAAATTTGGAAATCTCTTATCTTGCTTATCTATTAGCCGATCGACCAGCCACTGGCCATCACCACCATCATCCCATCGCACAGTGTAAACCTGGGCTGTATCTTATGCATGGAACATATCTGTTGGATAAGTAGGAGACGCAAGGATATATATAATGTGGTGGCTACAACTTCTTAATAAGTATTGAGATCGGTATCATAATCTCTTGGCATGTCCTCAACCTTTATCACTTTTCTTTCTTGGCCCCAGTACAATGAGACTGGTCATTCGTGAATTAATCTTATATCCCATTAGGGTTTTACAGTTAATTGACTTTGAGTCGATTTCTGTTCTAAAGATTGAATTAGAATCCAACTAAGTTCTGGAATTGCTTAAGAGGCAATTCCTGCTTAATCTCTTATCAGTTTCGTATCAGATTTAATAGACCGAGAAGTTCTATGCCGCTATAACGTGAAAACCACCGGGTTAATAACATCTATATTATGGAATCTCCATATAGCGGTAAGCAGGTAAGCTAGGAATCAGGTACAATTGGATATATACTGTCAAAATATGTGGAAACAAACATAAAATCTTGAAGTGATAAAGTAAGCGCTGAGTGGAGACTTGGCATTACGAAATATGACCGAACAAGGTCTATCCCGATAAGCGTTATTTTATGGCTTGTTCAGGAACGTAGACCACATGTGGTGAGTGAAATTCTTCTGAATTCTAACATATAGAGGGCTATAGGTATAATGCAAGTACGTGTTAACTTAACTTATGGGATTAACTAAGCGCTAGGTCTCTTACGAAAGACCGTTATCCGCTGGCGGGTAGGCGACCTCAATTGTAAGGGCTTTACAGAGTATAGCGTCTGAGTCCCCCATTTACCAGTTATTTCAACGCCTTGTCTAAAGGTATATATGAGCACCAGACCCGGGTCACACGGGTAATCTCAATTAAATTAATATAAGTGTTTTGAAAATATATTAAGAGATGTAGAAAACACAAAGATGTAAAATAATAAGTATATCAAGAACACAAAAACAAAGAGCAAAGAAATCATTATAAATTAAAATTAATCATTAAACCAAATATACTATAGCATGCCTCTCTTCCCGTCGTTTCCAGATACTCCCACATGAATTTCAGTAAAGTCAAGGGAATTTGACCTTTCTCTAGCCCCTCTTGACGAAGTCACATCGAACAACGTAGCAGAGTCATCATCTGGGATATCTGAATGTCTAACGAAAACACTATCTTCATCAACAACAAAGTTATCATCTTCTTCTTCAGCGTAAACATCACCTGAATTAACTTTGGCCTTTTTTTTAGACTCAGTTCCTTCACTCGCTTCATCAACCAAAGTGAAAGGATCTAATTCATCCATTGGCACATCACTAACTCCACTTGAGCCAGTTGTTGCTGGAAATTCTTGAACCCGGGCTTCGACAGTGTTTGCATGATCAATCAAAGGACCTTGGAAATGATATCTACCCCAGAAGTAATAACTAACAGCAATTACTAAAGTGAATAAAACAAACACAACAATTGCGTAATTCATAGTTTTAATATTTATATATCTTGAAGCTGGCATGCAGAGAACAATCATGGTTAACAAGATGCAAAGGCAGCTCAAAATGTTCACTATATAACCGAACTTTCTTAATTTAAAAGCAGCACCCCTGATTTTTCTTCTCTTGTTTAGTAATGATGACAAAATTGGAATACCATATGACATATTTAATGAAACCACTGAACATCCTAAGAAGGCATTGAACGCAGAACTTGAAATCAAGGAAAGTGAGCCTAACACACACGAAACTCCCACAGATAATAACAAAGCATTCTTAGGAACCATTTCTTGATCCTCTGTAGTATCAACAGTTTGCCACAAGTAGTCAAATGGTAAACCGTGATCTCTACCGAAAGCATAGACTGTTCTGGATGCAGTGGTTAAGGAACCAATAGTGGCAAATCCAACAGAACCAACAATTAAAATAACCAAGAAAAACGAAACAATAAATGATTTTGTTGATAATTTAAAAACTAGATCTATGGGGAAAATATCAGGGTTCTCGTCAAGAATCTGGTTCAAATCTGGAAGGACGGCTAATATAGGCAAAATGAACATCAACCCAGTTACAGCGCTCATTAGAACTGAGTAAACCATACCCTTTGGAATCGTTTTTTCGGGCTTCTCAACTTCTTCACTCATGGCTGCAATAATACCATAACCATTATAAGTCATCGAAGAGAATTGAATACCACCAATCAAGAAAGCTATAGGCGAAGGCCACCCACTTCTAGAGGCATCGAAATGAGTTAGAACATATTTCAAATCATGGAAACTATTGGAAAAAATCAATAACAAAAAATCCATAATTAACACAGTGTAAATTGTCCAGTAAAGGCATAGCTTGTTGATAGACTCTAAGTGTTTTTGGAACTTCAAGTTAACAATTGCACAAAGAGCCACTATAATAAAAAACAGGACCAGAATCAACCAATCGTCATGTTTGTAATCACTTTCTTTCAAACCAAAAATGGATAAGATGAATTGAGCACCCCCGAAGGCACACGAAATGAACATAAGCCAATTTCCGATAATTAAGTACCAACCTGTAAACCAAGATGACACAAGAGAATACTTCTCATTGGCTAATATACTGCTGAAATGATAAACACCACCAGAAGAAGGGAATTTGGAAGAGATTTCACTTAAGGACAGGGAAATAAATACTGTGAATATGGAAAATAAAACCCAGCCCCAAAGAATAGTAAAACTGGAACCACACACTAAACCAATGGATAACGTAGTTGCCATACCAAAAGGCACATTCATTAACGAGAAACCTAAACCGATAATAGAGGATACACTGAACTTCTTCTTTAATTCTTGTTTATAGTTGAAATGTTCAACCTCTTCAGTGTTATCATCATCTAGATAGATTTCTTGCACAACATGTTCTCCAATTGCTCTAAGTCTATCTTGAATTATTTGCCTATCTATCCCCTCAGTATTGGGTATCAAAGAATATATTCTGGATTGAACATTGTCCGGGAGGTCTGGTAATGCTTGATTTGATTGTTCTTGTGCCGTAGACGTCGTCATAATGATTTTGAAGGAGGCAGTATTAGCGTATGCTGATCAAAATGATAATGCGGGTACGTGGTTGTAGGAAAAGTAGAGTGTAACAAGTTTGTGGTAGGCAGAATGTCAGCAAAGAAGCCTAGGATGCTGTTTATTTATTTGTTTTGGAGGAGCAGGAGCAACAGTTAGTCCTCTTCTGAGCCTGAGTATGGTTGTTCTAGTAGTTTCACCTGAACTTTGGTGAGTTCGGTTTCTGCCTGTTGTTCCAACTCCAGATATCGAGCACGCAAAAATAAAAATCACAAATTTATTCATCATCTCTAGCCTTCTTTGCTTTCCCGTACACGCCTCAAACACACAACTACAGAATCAAACAACATGGATGAAGGCCAGTACGATGAGTTTGGTAACTTAATAGGGAGTGAGACTAATTCAGAGTTATCCTCGGAAGAAGAATACGATGAATCTAGTCCTGAAGAAGTGCAACAACAAGACTCTGATGACTCTGATGAAAACTTAGAGGACAGAATGGATATCGATGAAGCATCTAATGATCAAGATCAACAACAAATAGTTTTACATGAAGACAAACAGTATTATCCATCCATGCAAGAGACTTTTGGTGTTGATGTGGAGACAATTGTGGCCACCACCGATGCTCAAGATATCAACGTTCCTCTAGTTCAGCCTGATATAGATAGAACTTTCAAGATTGAGGAGAAGGATTTACCAGAAACTACATATTCTAAAGAATACATGTACCAATTACTATCAATTCCTTCTAAAGTCAGAAACATCGCCTTGGTCGGTAGTTTACATTCTGGAAAAACGTCATTTTTAGACTTATTAATTAATGAGACTCATAAGTTACATGTGTCTACAAATATGAAAAACTACAAGCCATTAAGATACACAGATAACCATAAAATTGAAATTAAAAGAGGTCTTTCCATTAAATCAACGACGATGTCTCTATTACTACCGAATTTGAAAGGCAACTCGTTTGTGGCTAATATACTAGATACCCCAGGTCATGTTAATTTCATAGATGAATTGGCAGTTTCGACAAGATTAGCTGATACAGTTGTATTGATAGTAGATGTGTGTGAAGGATTGACTAAAGGTCTAGAATTGGCTATGCAACATGCTTTACAAACCAACTCTCCAATGTGCTTAGTTTTAAGTAAGCTTGACAGACTTATAACAGAATTAAGATTACCTCCTCTAGATTCATATTTTAAAATGAGAAATGTCATTCATGATATAAATAGTTTCATTTCGGATTCTGTGTTTGTTCAAAATGCCACTTACACCCAAAACACTAGATTGTCTCCAGAATTAGGTAATGTTTGCTTTGCATCATCTTCGTTGAACTTTTGTTTCAGCTTAAGAAGTTTTTCCGACATGTATATTAGAACAAATAATTTGAAAATAAGTTCTATTGATACTTTTGCTAGAAAATTGTGGGGTGATATCTATTTCATTAATAATAAATTTACCACAAAACCTGAAGATCCAACTTCTTCTGCTTTTTCAAGAACTTTTGTGAAATTCATTTTAGATCCAATTTATAAATTGGTTACTCATACTTTAACCAAATCACCAAAAGAACTACAGGGTTTTCTATCCGAGAAGTTAAATATAACTTCTATAAAACCTAATAAGTTCAAGTTGGATGTCCAATTATTACTTAAAGAAGTTTTCGTGGCATTTTTAGGTAGAGTTTCTTCTCCATTTATGGATATGTTAGAGCATCAAGCTGCATCTCCAATTGATTTAGCTACCAGTAAATTTACACCTTTGATATCCAGGAAAACTTCATCCGAAATTATGGAGCATATTTCTAAATGTGACCCTGAAGGCCCATTAATTGCCTATGTCACAAAATTAGTGGACACAAAAGATGCTACCAGATTTTATGCTCAAGTTAGAGTATTATCAGGTACATTAAGGCCTTCAACCTCAGTCAAACTTTTAGGTGAAACCTTCACAGTGGAATATGAAGAAGATATTAAAATACAGCCTGTTAAGAAGACATTTTTAAGTTGCGCTAGATATAGAGTCGAAGTTAATGGATTGCCAGCTGGTTCGATTGGGTTTATATCAGGTCATGAAATTGATTCGTTTATCACTAATACGGCTACTATATTTGATACAAAATTCAATACTTCTGATTTGTTTATAATACGTCCATTGGACAGACTTTCTAAACCTGTGTTCAAAGTTGCCGTTCAACCTTTGAAGCCATCTGAATTAGCCAAGTTTGGAGAAGGTTTAAAAAAGTTACAACGTTCCTATGTAGGATGTGAAATTAAGGTCGAAGAAGGCGGCGAACATGTTATAATAGGTTACGGTGAATTGTACATGGATTGTTTATTACATGATTTAAGGCATCTTTACACAGATATTGAAATTAAAGTTAGTGATCCAATGACTAGATTTTCTGAAACTTGCCTTGATATGTCTATGATTAAATTACCAATTGAATCAAATAACAAGAAAAACAACATCACTATTATTGCTGAACCTTTAGAGCCAGAAATTGGTAAGGACATTGAACTTGGTATTGTTAGTATAGATGAACCTGCCAGAAAGCTAGCTAAAGCTTTTAAAACAAGATACAACTGGGATGCTCTAGCTGCTAGATCCATTTGGAGTTTTGGTCCGGATAATTTTGGTACGTCGGTCTTGCTCGATGATACATTTGAGGATGAAGTTGATAAAGTTAGACTAAAATCAGTTAAAGAGTCTATTAAACATGGTTTCAGATTAGCTACCAGAGAAGGTCCATTATGCGATGAGCCTATTCGTGATGTTAAATTTAGAATTATTGATGCTTCCTTCTCTAAACATTTATTGGAAGCCACAAGTGGTCATATAATCCAAATGGTTAGAAAAGCTTGTCACGCTGCTGTTATGACTTCTACTCCTAGATTACTCGAACCCATTTATGAAGTTGAGGTTATATGTACCACATCTATAGTCAAAGAATTATCTAACATGTTAGAAAAAAGACGTGGTGGTATTTTCAACGAAAGACCAATTGAAGGTACTCAATTATTTAAAGTTGCTGGATTTATTCCAGTTATTGAATCAATTGGTTTAGAAACGGATATCAGATTATCAACCCAAGGTCAAGCTATGCCTCAATTTGTGTTTTCTAAATGGCAAGTTGTTCCTGGTGATCCGTTAGATTCTGATGCTTATATTCCAGTTTTGAAGAGAGCTCCAATTAATTCCTTGGCCAGAGATTTTACTATCAAGACTAGAAAGAGAAAGGGCCTAACTAATGAACCTACTTTAGAAAAGTTTGTTGATGAGGAAACTTGGATTAAGTTGAAGTCCACTGGAATGTTTAGTTAGCCCTATTTTGTAGTAATAATAAATGTATATTATAATTCAGTATAGACTTTTAGAAGATTTAGGCATTATTTATCAACTTGTAGCGTAATTTGGAGCTTGTGCGTTCGGCTCACGCTATCTGCGCTAACTTCCCAATCTGCAATCAAGTATGTTTTAGCGAGATCTGAGCTAGGTCAATTTGCTAGAAAAATACAGATTTCACTTTCAGATCCAACTCTCTTTTCACAAGTAGAGACAAAATCATACACATTACTTAGAGGTACATAACTATTTAAAAATGAAGGTTTTAAGTGAATCGGTGATCTCTTCTCTATTGAAAGGCTTGTCCGAAAGCGCATTGGCCAGTTATCAAGATACCTTAGTTAAAGCATTACTAGAATACAAACAAGATCATTCAATTATCCCACCTAGAATAGTCACTTCCACTCCAACAGGTGCTACCCATTTATTTATGGCTTCAACTGGTGAAAACTGTGGTATGAAAGCATTAACTGGTTCAAAAACAGGTTTCACTGGAATCACCGCTATCATCGATAAATACAATGGTTATCCTCTAGGTTTATTAAATGCCGCAACATTGACAGCCTTTAGAACTGCTCTTTGTTCGACTTTAGCTTTAGTTAAAGCATTTCCAGTTAATGGTAACGGAGCCAAAGTTGATGGAAATTTGATTTGCTTTGGTGTTGGTGATCAAGCTGCGTGGCATGTTAGATTAGCCTTACAACTATACCCAGGTAAGTTCGAGAAAGTGGTTATAGTGAATAGATCAATTGAAAAGGCAGTTTCTTTGATTGAAAACAAATTAACAGTTGAATTTCCAAATGTGAAATTTGAAGCTGTTGCAGGTGAAGATAAAGCCTCAATTAAGAGAGAATTCGTAAACGCTTCTGTTGCTTTCACTTGTATCCCAAGTACATCACCTACTATTTTAAAAGAGTATATTGACACAAACATAAAGGAAAAGGTCTACATTGGGGCCATTGGTTCTTATAAACCCCATATGATTGAGGTTGATGGAGATCTTATCAAAGAGCACATTTTAAACAAAGGAGGGAAGGTAATAGTCGATTCAATCGAACACTGTATGGAAGAAGCTGGCGAGTTCTTACAAACCGGCATCAAAGGTGATTCTTTAATTGAAGTTGCCGACCTGTATGCAGAAGATAAAAATCCGGAGGCAATTAAACAACTAAACTATGTTCAAAGCACTGGTAAGGTGGTTTTCAGTAAGCTTGTTGGTTTATGTATCATGGATATGTCTGTTGGTAATCATGTTCTAAGAGAAGCCCAAGAAAAAGGACTAGGTGTTGATATAGACAATTTTTAAGTAAAATTAATTTAGAGATAGATTAAGTAAGATAAATCAACTTAACCATTGCATAGTATATCACTCTGATTACGTAAATATTTTGGAGCGCGCACGACCTGATTCTCCAGCTGAAAAATCAACGGACAATTTCGATTGGACGAACTTCGAAATCTGGGGAGATCGTATACTTCAGTACAACAAACAAAAAGGCCAAAGTTTTACCATCCATGTTGTCTTTCAATAGTTCACTTAAGGGTGCTATAAGGACTTTTTCTGGGGCAAGAAGTTTACATATCACCCCTCAAACATCAAAATGGAGCAAAGTGTTAAAAGAAAACAAGAAAATAAATGATAATTCAACATCGTTATCAATTGAAGATTTAGAACTTTTTAAGAGCTATCTTAATAATTTTCCTTCTTTTGAAGATTTCAAGTTCCAAGCTGTCACACAAGATATCGCCATTCCCGAGTTTCAAGTGACTGGTAAGAATGTTATAGAGACATTAAATAAATCCATAAACGTTGATTCTTCATCTATCTCTAAACTCAAAATATCAGAACCAATCGCTTTAAAGAAAAATTATTTAGATACGGTTGATCCTTTATTTTTAGTGAAGGTTAAGTTGTTTTTAAAGACTAGAAATGAGGCTGGCTTATATGGCTTGCTGAAGCACAATATGAAATATATCAGTCGATTAGTTCAAGAACTTTCGGATTTAGAGGTTTCTCTGTTAATCAAGAAATTAGTTGAGTATCAATTGAGTATAGTTAAATTATTCATTAATGAACAAAAGTACTCTTCAAGATTGTTGAAGGACAGTAACCTAGGTAACTTATCTGGTGTTAAATATTCCACATACACTACAGTTTCTCATTTATTATCAAGTATTGAAGCCATTAGAGAGAGCATAAGTGTGCCAGATTATGAATCAATTATTGATTTCCATGTTAAGAATTTAAGATACAACACTGCATTGAACACAATAGCCAAAATGGAAAAACTTGGTTTGAAATTAACTAATGATATTTGGTCTCATAAGATTTCACTTATTTCTAGAGCCAACTCACAAATTTGGACCATCAATCAATACGATCTTAAACAAAACAGAGCTCAACTTTTACCAAACGATTATGTGTATCCTCACCATGGTAGTGATATATTTGAAGTGTTACAACAATATCAAGCATCTGGTTTACAACCCACGTCGCCTGTTTTAAATTCAATTATACGAGCTTTTGGAATAAATGGAAAAATGGAATTGCTGGATGGATACATCCAACAAGTTTGGGGTATTAATTGCGAAGATGGTAAACTTGTTGAAGGTTTTAACATTCCAGATAAAAACACATCTTTAATGTACCCAGATTCAGAAACATTGAAATCTATAATGTTGGCATATTCATATCATAATGAGTTATCAAAACCTCTGACCATCTGTACTTCAATTATGATCAACTATGAATTAGACATGCAACATTCCCAAAGCTTTTGGTCAACGGTTTTAGATATCACAGGTTTGATAATCAGAAGTGTGAAGAGTAATATAGGTAAAGAAAGAGAAACAGGTACTGACAATCCTGAGATGGAATTATCACTTGCTATGGGAAATGAATTAACAGATAAATTATGGGGCATAATAACTGATTGTGTCAACAAGCCAACTAGGGACTTGTACAGAAGTAAACTACGCGTTGCTTCGTTGGAGTCACTCCTGGAAGATATTCCTGTTTTACATGCTACCTGTTTAAATCCAAGAGTCAATAGAACAAAGAGTGACGCTGCTTATAACGAGAACTTATTAATGTCATACTTGAATGTTTGCAGAGTTCGACTAGAAAAGAGACATGAATTTTACAAAGCTGAGGTTCTAATTGAAAGATTTTCCATCAGCAAGCAAATGAAGAGCATACTATTACAAAAATTAGGTGTTCGTCAACAAAAGTATGTTATTAATGCAAGTCGTAATAGACGGAAAGAAAGACAACAACAGCTCTATGACGATGACGATGATAATTTACTTGGTTTTTAGAGAAATAAATAGACTTTTATGATCTTTATATTAATAGGCTGTAGAGAGTGGAGACACTTGGATAAAATAATTAAGAAAAACTATGCAACTAATTTCAATTCGTTAACGTTCATATATCTACTGAAAAATATCCAGAAGAATCTGAACCATACCAATTGGCTGTAATGAGCGTGGGTCATTGTAGACAGAGAAACAAACCAGTTATTAAAGTCACTGTAGATAACAAAAGAGGAATCATCATAACTAAAACCAGCAAAAGAAAATTGTAAATGATAATCAATATTACACCACTGCTTAAGATATTTCCAGGTTAATTCAGTATTTGTTAAGAAAAAGTAAGTGAATTTATTCCAGATAGGCCACGTAATCAATTCGAACATTCTAACATCATGTAGTTTAGCAAAGTTTTTCACAGCATAATGCGTGGAAATGTGATTTTGATGTGAAGAAATACCGTGTTCATCGAATGATAGCAAAACTAGTTGTTTTGAATTAATTCTCCAATCCTGGAATATAATATTGTTGAGATCTGACCCTATTTTATCACTATTCCACTCTAATCTTGGATTGTCCTCATAATTCAGAATCTCAATATTCTGGAGACCTAGTAATCTAGAAGCCTTTTGCAATTCCCATTCTCTTGTATTTCCTAGTTTATCGTAATCTCCGTTGGAAAGACAAACGAGGTGTAATCTATTCTGATAATCCAACTTTCCTAGTTCCAGAAGAGAAGGTGTAAAGAACATGGATTCATCATCCGGATGAGCAATTACCAAAACTATATCTTTATCTAAAACATCGTTAGTTATGATATTTGCTGAATTCAGCTTATAAGCTTGATAATTCAAGTAGCCATCATAATTCGATAGAGAAGATAAGTAAGGCTGCACTGGGGTATAATTGGGTATAACTGCTGTCAAAACGGTCCAGGCTAGGAAAGCCATCAGCATCTTGCTGATTGTCTTTCTTAGTATGCATCCGATCATCTTCGGTGTCTATTGTTAATGGGAAGTGAATATACCTGGAAAGAGGGCACTGTGGGTGCTCAAAGTTCAGAGCCAGTTGATCGCAGAAATTGAAAAGTCCAATTTGCGCTTCTTCAACAGTGAACTTTTCAACTTTAACTTCAACTCAACATCCTGGATTTAACGGAATCTACTGCAATATCAAACTATGTACAGATCTCTGTCCAGATCCAATAGATTTTTTTCCTCGGTATCCAAACCCCTGGCCTCAAGTCAGCTTGGTTTTGGATCCTTATTCAATCGTAACGGTCTGCAACACCAAGAACAAGAACATGGACAAACCTTAGAAGTCACAATACCAGAAAAGTTGAATGTTGCCCAAGACGCTTTATTTTCAGCAGAAGAGAAATATAACAGTCCGTTTACAAGTTTTACCAATCTGGATGTCCTGAATGTTGCTTTGCAACCTGAAAACTCAAGTAAATATAACCACATGATAACTGTTAAAGATGAGCGTCTCAGAACCTCACTTGATTTAAATGAAAATTTGAGTGAATTAATGTTGAAATATTCTTCAAGATTTTTTCCTCAATTGAGAGTCTTCGATGAAAAGAAATTAGAGAAACTAGGCCAAAGCTTGGATAGATCAGCTCATTTAAAACAAGAAGTTACTGATAGATTTATTGGAGATGTTCACAATTTTATCAATGAAAACAACAAATACAGTCATTTTCAAATTATTTCTGGTTTATTGAGTTATTGCTTGAAAAACAATAGTTTCAAAGAATCCTATATAGACGGTATAGTGAAAGAAGTTAATGAAAATTTAATTTTATTTTTCACTACTTCTGAGTTGGAAACTATAATCAATCAATTAATTGAGATAAAATCCTTGAACTCTATTAATTTGATCATTGCACAATTTGAAAATGTAAATGAAGCAGAATTTTCTAGCTCTATTTCTCCAATATTGAAAATAAGGTTGGCTGAATTTTTCATACAAGAACAGGACTTTCAAAATGCTTTCACATACTTAACTACATTGATCAACGATGATAAAATTGCACCAAATAAAGAATTTGCTGAGAATTATTTGAAACTAGTAGATTCCACTGCTTTAAGATTAAACTCCACCTTTGACAACAAAAAGCTTATTTTCAGCTACTATGCCAAACCATTATCAGTTGTTTTAAGAAACATCCCGGAATCAACTCAGATGATTAAAATTATTATTAAATGGATTTCAAACTATGACGAACTTATTTCATTCTTAAGATATGCCGAGATAACTAGTGTGAAGATTCCAAGTTATGATATCATTCAAAGATTTTCGGAAATTGTTGGCACTGACAACATTCAAAATTCTATGAATTTAACTTCATTAGTTAATAGATTAGAGTGTGATCTCCATACCAAGAAACTTATTGCCAAATCATATGCCAAATTTAAATCACCAATTGCAGCTGCTCATTACATTAAACAAATTGATCTAACTGCCGAAGAGAAACGGGAATTGATTGGCTTACTTACAGATTTATCTTCCGAAAGCATCCAGGGAATAACGGGGGCAACTACAGAATTTACCAATGAAGTAGTGAAGAGTTTACAGTGAATAACAACTTGTAAGTATTGTATAGAACTATGTATATAAAATTCATTCCCTATATTATTTTTTAAAAAAGGAATATACGACACCAAGAAATAGTAAAAGGAATTATTGATATTTTTCCAAGAATCTATCATGTATGTGAATAAAACAAGATTTGACAACAGTAATTCTCAAACCTTCTAATTCACTATTAAACAACTTATCTGGTGTTGGACCACCAGCTTGAGGAGCAGTAGGTTGTTGTTGTTGGGTAGTTTGCTGACTGATTTGATTAACCATTTCATCATCATTTAAAATCAAAGCATAAATTGATTTTAAACCCATTAAATTCACAAAATACCAACTGATAGAAGAAACGTAAGAGACATCTAAATCAACCAAGTTCATTGAGTTCTGTAACATTGATTTAAAGTTATTTGTCAAGTTAAACGGTAATTTTAACACAATATAGTTCTTATAAAAGAAATTAACCCAATACATAATGACAGTTTGTGGGACATAATTGGCTAAATTACCCTTTAACATTTGAGTCATCATGTCACCTGAACTCATATCACTTAAAACTTGGTTGAAATCCGTTGGGTTTTCTTTTAATCTTTTGAATTTTTCTGGATCAGCAATATAATTCTTCACTAAACTATCAACTTCATATTCTTTTTTAAATTGTTCCAATTTTTCATTGAAGTCAGTTTGATTGATAAACACATGATTGTTTCTTCTGTAATTACGTAGCTTAGCCAAGTGTTGCTGTTCTCTTGATACTCTGTAATCTGGTATCTTTCTTTTTGGTTGTAGATAGAGCGTTGTGATATTTGTTCTCAAGATACCGACCATCACCATCACCAGGGAAATTGGTAATAGCACCCAGACCTTGATGGCCGGGTCTAATAAGAGATCAGGAATTGAAGGGGTCATGTTTGAAGTGGGTCTCCGTGATTTGGTTCTGCAATGGTACTTTGCCGTATAATATGATAGGCGTGTAGTTTTCTGTTTGTTCAAAGACCAACGGAGCGAATTAGTTGAGATACTTCAATTCAAGTCAAGGCTCAAGCCCCAGGATCCAGATCTCCAGATATTTCTTTAGGTCAATCAACTCAACTACACGAAATGGCCAACTTTCAGAAACAGTTGTTCCAGAATAGACTAAAGAAAGCTGAACAAACCCTTGGGCTTGACTTTGATGAAGATGATGAGGAAGACGAAGAGGAAAGTGGCTTTGGCTCATTAGGTGAGTTAAAATCGTTCTCAACACCATCACGGTCACCATCAAAACCAAAACCAATCAGGAATATATTATCGAAGAGCTTAGAACCGGATAAAGAGTTTGACGACTCATTACCTGACTCATCTGCTTATTTCAATGAATCTGATATTTACAGAAATCCTGACTCAGGTTATCTTTTCCAAACCTATTACAGTAATGCAAACACATCAGCAGCAACACCAGTGGCAGCCATACCAACCCCAACAGATCCTGAAATAGTGTTAGTATGCCATCATGGAGCAGGTTCAGCTGGTTTAACTTTTGCTAAACTTGCGGAAGCAATTAAGAAACAATCAATGAAAATAGAGGGTTTTAAAAGACAACCGAATTTGTTCACATTTGATATGAGAGGGCATGCTCTTACAAATTTATTGAATTTGGCTGATATTGAAAGAGGAAATTATCAATTAAGTATAGACCAATTATGTGATGACTTTTCCTTTTTGTTGAATAAATTGTATAAGGATAAATGCCATTCGAATCCAAATGTTCATTTTTATTTAGTTGGCCATTCATTGGGTGGTGCTGTTATAACTAGAGTTTTATACGAGCAAGATAAAGGAATGAATAAAAGATTGAATGATGAAGCATTTCAACAAGTGAAAGGTGTAATTATGGTTGATATTGTTGAAGAAACTGCAATTAAAGCATTAGGCTCAATGAGAAGTTATTTGAATAGTGTTCCTAGAAATTTTAAAAGTTTGAAATCATCAATTGATTGGCATCTAAGTTCAGGGTTATTACACAATTTCAATAGTGCTAAGATTTCAGTTCCACCCATGTTTGTTAAGAATAATAGGACGGGTTATTATGATTGGGTTTTAGATTTATCAAAGACGGAGAAGTTTTGGAATGATTGGTTTGTTGGGTTATCGTTTAATTTTGTTAATATTACAAATAGAATTTCAAAGGTTTTGATCCTTTCGAATAATGATTATTTGGATAAGGATTTAATGATTGGGCAAATGCAAGGTAGATATCAACTAACTGTTTTTAGAAATGATCAGTTGTTAAATGATACTTTGACAACTTTAACTAAGACTGAAGTTGACGAATGTAATAAAATTGGTCATTTTATTCATGAAGATACTCCAATTAAGATGTCTAAGAGCTTGCTAGAATTTATAGAGAGAACTGATACTAATGTTACAACTGCTCCTAATTCAAAGCTGGATATGTTAAATAAATTAAATGAAAAATGGAAAAAAAATAAGAGCGCTTAACAATTATACTATGTATATTTTTATTTATTAGTCATGATTTGAGGAAAACTTTATTAATGCTGGACGAATTAAAATAAATTAAAGATAATTACAGTAAACAGTAAAAAAAAGAAACAGAGGCGAATAGTAAAACAAAAGGAACAATAAACAAAAATCCAGAAGATAATTTAAAAATTGGACTAATCAACAGTCATAGTGTCGATTTTTTCGTTGTTGTTTAATTTTTCTAAAACCTGATCAATCTTATGTCTTGACCAACTAAATCTTGGATCAATCAAAAAAGGTCTTAAATCAAATCTGTTATCATCAGGAGAATATTGTTCGGCATGATAAGATGGCGTGCTCACAGTCTGCTTATGTCTGTTAACCGCATAATACCAGTAAAAGTTCTTCACTTTAGTAGCAATTTGCTCAGGTGTCTTTTCACCTTGCCATAAATGTAGCAACTTAATAAATGCGGAATAAGGTCCACATTTATCAATTTTACGTAACCTACCGAAAACACTCAATTCTTTATAAGTGAACCCCATATCAGCTTCATCGGATTGAACATGAGTATCAGTAATTGGTTCTAATTCAGCTGTTGGTGTAGCGTCAACGAATTCTCTTAAAATAGGTAAGTCAAATTCTAGTTCTGCCCATTTAATGAAGCTGATTAAATCAGTTTTGGAAATACCACCAATTGGATTAATATCGGCTGATGAGCAATCATACTTTGTTAAATAACCCCTTAGTTGTTCATCAACATTAGCGGAACCTAAAACTAATAGTCCACCAGTATTGGTTCTGCCTCTGGTCCATGGCAACAGTTGAGCAAACAAGTAAGCCACAACCATTCTTAATCTAGCTTGAATGTTTTGTAGTGCTAGATTCTCTATATTTGAACCACCAAAAATTTTATAAATCGGTTTTTTACCCGTTGTGACTTCAAATAAACTAACCACAGAACTGACAACCATGTCCATATTTAAATCAACATGATAACTGCCAATTTTATTGGCCAAGTCCTTGGCCCTTGATCTAGTTTCACTTGATGAATTTTTAGTACCCATGTAACAAGTATGGAAGATCTTTTCAGATATTTCCTGCGGAGTTTGTGGGATCCAATCTTGTGGCATATTAGCAACCAATTGAGCATCTTTAATGACTTGTTCATTACCATTTTTGCAGGCTTCTACCACTAACCTACACATTGAAAAAACAATAACAGATGTTGCACAACTATCAATACCACCACTCAATGGAATAAAAAAACCAGAGCCTTTACAACGACGAACATAATCCCATAACCAGCAAGCAGGTCCATATGCAATTTCTTCTTCTGGCTTATAATAATGAATTTCTCTGCTATTAGTTGGAGCAATTGTGAAATCAAAAGTCAATGATTCAGGTGATAATTCAATTGGAACGTGAACTCTCTTATAAACTGGTGATGTAACACTTTGTAAACCGTGAGACACTAACGCTCTGTAGGATCTGACATCTTCTAAATCAATTGTAGCTGTAATAACCTCAACGTCATCTAATGAAAATTGAGCACCTTGAGCCAAAACTTTACCATTGGCAACAATCAAAGCACAACCATCATAATACAATCTATCACCATCACAACCTTTTTGATTTGAGTATAAATAGATCCCACCACATTTTCTAGTAGCTTCAATAATCATTGACATTCTAGTATCTAATTTTCTCAATTCATGATGGGAACCAGAGGAGTTAGTTATGATCTCAACACCATCTAGAGACATAGACACATGTGGAGCTTGTGGAGTGAATAATTCTTCACAGGTCTCAGCACCAATACAGGTATCTAAGGTACTAACGACAGCATCACCAAAATCAACTGTAACTTGACCTGTGACCTTTTGGATCATTCTAGGCAACACAAACTCTTCAACATATTGAGTCTTCAACCACGGTGTAAAATATCTCATTTCTCTATAGTTACCATCATTAGCTAAGAAAACTTTAGGTCTAATCAGTAAAATCTTACCATCATAAGACAAAATTCTACAATTGAATCTTCTATTCTTATGAATGACAGGAATACCAATATCTAACAAAATGCCATGGGTTGACTTGTCAGTTAATATAGTCGCATACATCTCCCACGAATGTAAATAAACATCATTCTCTAGAAAATGGTCAAGGCATCCATATCCCGGGATTTCTAGTTCTGGACCAACTCTTAAAGTTGCGTTTTTGGATTTGGCAATCTTAATGGATTCTAAGATTCTATCCCTGTTACCTTCAAAGTCCAAAGCCCATTGGTTGAGTGAACAAGTTGCTAGTGTTATGTAATGAGGCATCTTTACGTGGAGTAGGAATCGATGGTAATAAGAAAGGAATCCCCAATGCTACAACCTGACTCACTTGGTTTGATTTAATAAAAGCCCCCACTGCGTTGCCGACACGTGACCTACCATTGGCAGATGGTGCAGCTTAGCTGAGAAAGCATTTATTAATCAAGCAGATACACAGAGAAGAGTTGTATAAAAAAGTGACAAAAGGAGAAGAAGCATCATTATATATAATTAATTAAAAAACAAAATTAAAACAGGGAGTAACAAACTGAAGTAAAAAAGGTGGAATATAATAATAAAATCGTGAAACTAAGAAATAAGGGAGTAGTATAGATAGATGGATAGATAGCACTAGTACAAAAAGAAAAACACACCAAACAAAAAAATAATTAAAACTCAGAGGGAAAGAAACAAAATTTAAAACACACTATACTCTTCTTTTTTGTGAAACAAAAATAGAATAAAAAAAAGCAAGATGAGCAGGAGAAATTTGACAAAACAAAATAAGAAAAAACGAAAAAAAAATAAGACTTAATAGCAAACGCAATGAATTTAAAAAACAATTTTTTGTTTTGAAATCCAATTAATTAATAGTAAAAAAAAATTGAATCAAAAGCACTAAAACCAACAATTACCAAGCAAAAGACGCTAGAGGAAGTAAAGAAAACTTAAAATTTTATGTAGCCTCATGATAGTGATTATTGACATCAAAGTTTAATTCAATCCTTGTTGGATCCCTTTCTTAAAGACATAACTCTTCTACCAACAGCACCAACAGCGGCACTCAAGGAGGTAGTACTAGCGGCATGTGACGGACCTGACGGTGGATTTTCCAACCCCGGTGAAGTTGGTCCACTCAAATGTTTCAAACTTCCATTACTCATCATACTCAGAGTATTCTTACCGTGACTTTGAGAACTTGGTGTACTACTATGATTTTGACCTGCTGTACTGGCATCATAACTATCAGTTTCAGGTGTACTTTCTAATTCATCTAATTTAGTAATCATCGGAACAGGGTTAGTTGATGTTGGAGTACGCTTAATTGTAACCTTTCTTGGATCTAGAGTTCCGTTAGCATTCAAACCTTGAGTCATTAAATACGGGGTCGACATACCATTACCAGAGCCATCTTTATTTGAAGATAAAACACCACTATTTCTAAAAGTTGTTGAATTATTACTTGATGGAGTTGATGTGCCAGTTTGAGTGAAAGGAGCAGAAGTGTTAGCACCAGTTGAGTTGTAGACTTCAGACGACAGGGAATCTTCTTCTTCGGTTGCTGAATCGTTTAATTGAATTTGATATGGATTTTGTTGACCTTGACCCTGTTGTGCTTTAATTCTTTCTAAATTAACTTTAGCATTCTCTCTAGCAGCTTGCATCATTTCTTGGGCCTTTTGCAATGGAACAGTTGGAGTGACACATGAAGATATAACTGGAACAGATTCATCCATTTCAATTGTAGCCCTCATCAGAGCAGACATCCAAGATCTCATTTCTTCTCTTGTTTCAACAGCGAAGTAATGAACTTTTTGTTGAGTAAAAGTTAAACCTTTTCTTGAACCAGGTGCTGGGGGCACTAATTTGAAACAATAACTACCAGATCCGGTAGTGGCAGCATAGACAGCAGACAGTTTATCTTCAACTTCAGTTGCAGGCAATACTCTATGAGAAGTAATGTCAATTAAACCTTTTTCTCTTTTATCCTTTAATGAAGTGAAATATGATAATCTTGTCTTATGTAATGTGAAATATCTCTGTTTCCAGGTACCAATAGATAAATTACCTCTTTTACTCATCCAACCAGAATAATCAGCTGTTTTGATAGCCTCATCAGTAGAAACAGTACGTATGCCTTCTTGGAAAGCTGAGGTTTGATTCTTACGACGAGTAGTAAGACTTCTTAAGGTTGATGGAGTCGAAGTGGTTGGTGTTGATTTAGGAGTTGAAGAAGGAACAGACGAAACAGCTCTTTTGGTATCAACGACAGGTTTTGGAGTATAACCCAACTCTTTAGCAGACATCGATCTTCTTTCAGGAGAAGCAAAACTAGTTGGGGAGGTAAGTTGAGGAGAAGTAATAGATTTCTTTTTAGAATGATCAATTTTAATCGGACTTTGGTCACCTCCACTAAATTGTCTTGGGTCTTGCTTGAAAGAAGGTCTAACAGGGCTAGCCTTATCATAAACATTTTCTCTTTCAGTGGCAGCCCCCGACGAGAACAGGGAAGAATATCTTTTATAATTAGCCTCTTTGTTATTATTATTTGCAGAAACTGCATCAGGAGTGGGAGAGGTCATTTGATCAATAGAAGGAGTATTGCCATTGAAAAATTTATTTGATTCAGATGGATTTCTAGTATGGTTTCTACTTGGATTTGAAGGAGTAAATGAAAGAGAAGAGGTAGTTCTACTATGCTTAACTTCAGCATAAACAGAAGAAGAATTGGAAGGCTGTCTACTATGACCAGCACTTGGCTTTCTAAATTGGGGAGCTATAAACTCACTTGGACCTCCACCAAACTTGAACTCTTGATTAGCAATTGGACTTGGAAAATCAGGAGGTTGAGGAGCCTTTCTGGGAGACTCAAATAAGCCTATTGGAGGATTTGGAGAGTCATCTTCACTTGAAGCTGATTCGGAATTGTATTCATTATTTAACTTAGGAGGTTGAGGTAAAACAGATACTGGACGCATTGAATTTCTCATAAATTGATGATTTCTTTCGGAAGGAGATTTACTTGAAATAGCTAAACCTTGTAAACCAGTTAAATCATCTAATGATTGTGATCTCTTTCTTGCATGCTTATGAACTGATTGATGTCTTGAGCCCCCGCCACTACCATAAATAGATTCTCTCATTTCTTGTCTTGGATGTCTAGGTTGCGGATTCATTTCCTTCTTAAAGGACTTATTTTTAGCAGCCAGCCTTAATTCTTCAATTTCTTTATACATTTCAAATCTAGTACCAAATGAAGCTATATCCAATTCCTTTAAATAAGACAATTCCAGTTGAATTAAAATACTTCCGCTAATTTTATGTCTGGCAAATTTTCCAGCACTTTCAATATCGAAATTCAAAAAAGAAAAATATTGAGTAACTTGTTCTGGAGTCCAAGATTCAACTTCGGAAGGTTCTAAAGGAATGTCAGTTAAATTTGTATTACTGGTATTTGCAGATTGAGAAAGATCAGTTGAAGTTGTAGTGTTATCTTGATCATAATCTAACTCTTTCAAGGCGTTATCTATGTCAGTCAGCGCACGATTAACAGTTGAATAATCTGAATTGGAATTTGTCGTATTTTGAGATATTATTGTGCTATTAGCTGCAGCGTTAATTGAATTATCAGAAACAGCTTGAGGAAATGGAGTATGATGATGATTATTATTATTATGACTATGAGTATGATTGTTGTTCATGTTGTTGTTCACGTTTCTGTTATCATTGCTGCTGTTATTGTTATTACTATGATGGTTTCTTGGTTGATGGCTATTATTATGCGTATTATGTGTATTATGTAAATTATGATAATTTTGATTTTGTCTTGTTTTTGCTTTTTCTTCAGCCACAGAAGGGAATTGCATAGGAGGAGTTTGAGTCACAGGAGAGCCTTGAGGGGTTAATCTTCTTGATCTTGATCTCAATAAACTTGGATTCTGAGAATCAGCTATTACCTTAGTGAAAACTTTTGGGTATAGGCCAACTTTGTTGGTTGATAGGTTTTTGCCCATGAACCAACCATCGTCGTACTCGCTATCATCAGATATAAGCTCAACGGTGTCACCTGGCTTTATGTTTAATTCATCGCCCAATCTGGCGTTGAATTCTTTAACAACAGTGTATAGTTTGCCATAGCCGCCTGCATTAGGGTTATTAGACGTTGAAGAGGCCATTGTAGTTAAGGGGGTATGTCAGGTTGTTGTTGTTTGAAGGGGTTATGAGAGAGAAGGAGTGTATTTGTAAGGAGAACTTGAACTGAGAAGTGAGAAAGTGAGGTGAAACTTGAGAAAATTGAAAGTTGAGTTGCGTTAAGTTGAGAGATTAGCAGCGAGTTGTGGTATATTAGTAAAGAAGATGGGTGATCAGTAACATATACAGGAGGAGAAAGTGAGTTGCTGTTGAGACTGCAGGAGGGGGAGAGACGGATAGTAGGGAGTAGCACTTTCTTTTGCAGACTTAGTATGAAGTAACGTAAGTTGGTTTTTTGTTTTGCATTCATAAATTTCGAATATATTCGAACTCGGTCGATCGTCCATATTTTAGATAATGGTGCACAGGTGTTCTGAGGGACGTGGCAGTGCGAGACGCCTTCTTTTGATTGTACACTGATTATTAAACTACAGTAAAGCTATTTAACATACACATATAACTTACTGTCACTACTGACGAAAAAGCTTCTTACACTTTCCAAAGTTGTACCCTTCTTCAATGGCAAGGGGATCTCGACAGAATCATCTTCATAGGTCACTTGTAACCTCTTGTCTCTCTTATCCACTTTCAATTTAAAATTCTCACCAGTTTTAATTGTTTTGGATTCCATTTGGATTACAAACTTGTAATCATCCAGCGTATCATTTTCTTTCAATGGTTTGATCACCGTTATTAGATCAGAGAGTTTATTAGCTTGCTTTTTCTCTACTGTAACGTTTTTAACAGCAGTACTAGGAACACCAGCAACAGCAGTACTATTAATCGTAGATCCGGTAGATGCCTTCTTCTCTAAGCTCATTTCACTAATTTCTTGAATCAAAGGTTTATCGCCTTTTTTGACAGATCTATTAATCCCAAATATATCCACATTATCACTTTCAGTTTCATCTTCTTCAAATCGTTTGGCCTCAAGTATACTCAACGTTTCATTATTTTGTAACTTTTCATTCAGCTCATGTAATTCTTTACTCTCATTTTTTAAAGCATGCAAGTCAACTTCAATGCTTGGTATATCGCCTTTACCCATATAAGCTCTTTTCGGTATGATCATAACTTCTCTATCAATCAATAATTCATCTCCAATTTTAAATTCAACAGCATCGAAGCACCATTCAATTAATATCAACTTTAAATCTTTATTCAGCAAACACCATCTCATTAATTTATCGTTGATTATACAATCTATGATTATTGAATGCTGACCCTTTTTGTCTTTATCGTTTCTTAGGTTTGGAGAGGTTAAGATAGGAATTTCCCATTTATTTTCCATGATTAAGCCAAAGATGATTTCTGGATTAAAGTTTTCAGGGGTAGAGTCCATTATTGGGACTTGCTTGTTGGTACAGACATTGATGAAAAGTTTAGTACCCGCAGGAGAGTCCTTGAAAGGTGAAAAAATCTTTGTCTTGATAACAAAACTGGGTTTGGGAGCAATTTGAGCTATTTCGGGCTTGTGAGAAGTGGAATCTGTAGGAGTGGAAGAGTATCTCTTTTCCTGGACAGGGGTGAGGAAGGCCATGGTGGGCAGGAACAGCAAAAACAGGGAGAAACGGTGAAGAATCTGGAGCCTTCTAGCTGTTTGTCTTGTCTTCAGATAGATTGCAATCAAAAAGGCGACGCGCTTAATTGCTGAAGTTGATCTAAGCTGAGTTTGTTGATAAACTTGTTCGATCTGTTCTCTATTGAAACAAACGCCCAAGACCACCACCGACCACTCCTTTCTGTGCCTACTCTGTTTACCAGATCCGTCCAGAGACATCCTCTCTTATTTTTGACCTCCGCAATGTCAACTCAACAGCTCCACCCCATCCTCTCTTCTTCCTCGTCTGACAACACATCCACGTCTAGAACGCCAACTCCTGTCGCAAGCAGCAATCAGACGAACATGATGGTGGACACCAACAATAACAATACCAATCATACCAGGCATGTCTCTCTACTTCACTTTCAACAACAGCAGCAACAGCAACAAACACCATTCCCGTCTAGTTCAACTTCTCAACAGTTACCTCTCAAAAAAAATCGAATGTCTATGGATTCTGATCCTGGTCTCAAGACCCCTGCTTCCGGTTCTGTTTCTGGTTCTTCTATCGAAAGAGCAGGCTCTCATTTAAGAAGTTTATCCATAGCTAGTACTGCTTCAACCGGTTCTACCACTACAAGTCATGGTGGTGGTAAAAAAATGGGTATCAATCTAGGTTTAAGCTTCACTGGGTCTGGGCCTCCAACTGGTGGTAGTGGTGGAACCGGATCTACGATAACGTCTAATAATAATAACTACGTATTTATGACTCCAAGATTAAGAAGCAGTTCAGTTAAGTCTCCAACTTTTTCGATATCTGAAGCCATTCAGAATTCAAATAATAGATTCGATGAAGACCAAGAAATAGAGTACGATAGTCAGTCTCCTGAGCCCTTAACACCTATTAGACAAAATTCTTCTTCTACATTATTAAAAACTCACAATCATAATTTATCTAACTTAGACACTAGACTAGCGCAAACGGTTTCTTTAAACACTGATATACCACCGCCTCCGCAATCTGCTAAATCAATCAAAGTTAACGAATCATCAAATTTATTATCCGATCAACTAAGATTATTGGCATCTAAAGAAATGGAAATTTTGGATATTAAACATCAAATCAAT
The DNA here is from genome assembly GCA_003707675.3 of Ambrosiozyma philentoma. NCBI lineage: Eukaryota > Fungi > Ascomycota > Pichiomycetes > Pichiales > Pichiaceae > Ambrosiozyma > Ambrosiozyma philentoma. The sequence goes on from PPKZ03000021.1 coordinate 120,175, forward strand.
ACTTTGGCTGATCGTAAAAGAAATTTGGAATTTGAGTTACAAGATTTGAAAGTTAAGGTTGAGAAACAACTAGTTTTACAGATCACTAAACAAAATAGTTTGGATTCAGATGCAAATACAAATAAGAAAGTTTCACCATTTGATAAACATATACCTAAATCGCCACTTCCTATCAAAAGAAATTCGGTGCATCATTACGATTCAGTTGGCGATCCTTTATTAGATGATGGTTTCAGCTCTTCATCAAATGATCCAGGCGATGAAATTGATAGAGTTAATCAACCAGGCACTATAAGTTCAGCAACAGCAATGAATGATCATGCAGATTCACGTGGATCAGGGGGAGGTTCATGGTTTTCCAAACCCCTGAACTTTTTCCAACAATTTGATAACATGATTTACCAAGAATTTGAGAAACTTCAATTACCAGGATTAGCCGAAGAACAAAGAGAAGAGTATGAAAAGGAATTCAGAAACAAGCAGCAGCAGCAGCAGCAGCAGGTAGCTAAACAGAATCAACATCATCAAGATCAAACACACATTCAAAACCAGAAAGATGATTCTTCATACGTTCATATTGATAAAAAGGAGATTAATGAACCAATTAAAGCATTAGCTTCTTTATCTTCTGGACCAAATGGTGGCAACGATGTCATGCAATCTGTCTCTAACCAACTATGGTCTTTTGTTAACGAAGTCAAAACCAATTTAATAAATGATGATTTTGCTGAAAAAGAACAAGGATCTAAAACACCGCCTCCGACAGCACCAAGAAGATTCAGAACACCATCACTGTCGAAAAGACAATCATACGGCCAATATGCTAATAAAACCCACAAGAGAAAGACATCATCAATTTCAAGACATCACCCGCTTCATCAACACGCACATTCTGAATCATATACTAAAGTTAGCCTAAAGAAAGAAACTGGTGGAAACGGAAATCAGAATCAGAGTCATCATGAGTTACAACAAAAAGAAGCAAGTTTGGTTCTGAGCTCTGTCGACGATTCTGGTAATTCAGTTCAAGATGAAGAAAGTACCAGCAGTGGCAGCGGCAGTGGTGAGCGTAAGAAATCAGTTGAATTGAAAACATTTGAAAAAGTAGACGAGTCTGATTTATGGGATAACGATGTTTTTGATGATCTTTAAATGACCAACGCATGTATTTATTGGGCTGTGATATACGGTCTTATGGGATAACAATGTTTTTGATGATCTTTAAGTTATCATTAATGCATTTACATATTGGGCTATGCCATACGGTCTAACTTCTATAGTCTTATATACGGTTTGTTTGATATTTCATATTAAATAGTCAAATACTGATGATCTGTTATATGTGAATTACCAAATATTAAAATCGATCTATATATCTTCTAACTAAATTCAATCTTCAGCTAAGCAAATTTCAGCATATATGTACTATTATTTAAACATAAACGTCTAAGTTTTACATTATACTCTGACGAGCCTCTGAGTTAAACTAAGCCCATGTGCAGTTACGCTCCCCTAAAAAAGAAACGCGCTGATATTCATGATTCGTTTCGCCTTGGCCTCCTCCTCCCACAACTCTAAATATTCCTGCTCTACCCATACATTTTACCCAGATATAGCGGAAAACAAACTACTAGTGGAAGTTTTATTTGTCGTCAAAGAAATAGAGTGGCTGAAGGAATCTATCCTCCTTTCTCAATGACTGTTAACAAGGGTCAAAAGCAAATTTTTAAAGGAAAGGCAGAAATAGATTTGACTGAGTCAAGAAACCATACTCTTTCTCTAGAAATGGAAACTGAAATAAGAGTATAAATACTAATTAATAAGTGCGAAAGGAAAATAATTGCAAAACTGTGAAACACATGAGTGTAGTACAGTAAGTAAGATAATCAAATAAGACAGAAAAACAAATGAAGTCAAATTCAAGCTGCAAGCTAAAATAAAGTAGAAAATAGTGGGGACAAAATTGAATCATGAAGCAATTAGGATCTTTCCTGAAGACTGCAAATCCTCATACAGTTATAAGATTATCCAAGCGGTAGATAGCAGATAGAGGAGTTGGAGCAGGACAAGAACGGGAGCAGGGAGCACTGAAATAATCCCTGCTACGAATGCATTCACAACAAAAAGCTATACCCAGTATGAATGAAATACATCGATCGAAGACTTCACTACTTCAAGTACCAACTATAACGCTTATTTTACAACCTTTTCTTTCGATGCATTTTGACTCAACCACTCTTATAATGGTCACAATCATGGATATTACCCCGATCTAAATTGTCAAATATATTTTTGAGATAACATTACTGCATTCATCGTTTTCAAAATTTTAGGTCTGCTTGAAAATTAAAGGAACTTTTGAGGATAAAGCTATTGATTCACAGACTGATTCCGTGATTGCTGCTAAACTCTCTTTGATCAAATATGCGACATGGAGTGAATGGTGGGTTAGCCAACAAATATTAGAAACAGCATTCATCAAGTCAAGAAATCACCCGACATGCCTGTTTACATACAGTTACTCTCTCTTATATATACATGTGTGGCTCTTTATCTAGCTATAGCTTGGGCGGCCGGTTTTGCTTAAATAAGAAAATTTCTGCCTTTTTTTAGAAATTGATGCAGCACACGTTATTACACGCTATATGTTTGTGTTTTTTAAACAGCTTTTTATTTTGGGTCCAATTATCTATACAGTGGGGTTTTAATTTATGAACAAGGTAGGTCATATTCTTTTCTTTTGTTTTGATTATATACAACGTTGAGTATATGTTTTGTAACTTTTCTTTTTAGAAAGGTTCGTCTATATCTGGAATCTTTCCACGCATTAAGCTAACAGGGCGTCACCATCTCGGATTCAATAACCGTGGCACCAGCCACGAGCCGAGCCACCGGAAACGAGTAAGCTTGCTAGCGGCTGCGGCTCTAATAGTGTAAACCTGCAGCGAAACCAATTAAAACTTAATGTGGCTTAGCAGCTCAGTAGCATAAACCTGGCGGTGTTAGTGGCTGGGGTTATAAATCACCGAACAATCCGAACAGATTCGAGCACGCTTGACCAGAATAAATTCAGGTTTAAGCTAAGCAAATTTCAGCATATATGTACTATTATTTACATAATCTGACAAAACTGTGTGTAATTGAGTGGCTGCGCGGCTACACTCCCGTGCACCAGGAACGAGTTGATATTGAGGATTGGATTGGGCGCTAACCCTACCCCTTCCTCCTCTACTCATACATTATACCCAGGTATACCAGGCATACAAGAAGACAAACTAATAGTGAAAGATTTATTTGTTGTCAAAGAAATACGGTGACCAATGGAAGCTAGCTTCCTGTCTCAAAATTCAAATAATACTGTAATTAGGAAGGAAGGTCTTTTTATTCTACGCTCGTTTTAAGATAACTCAGTTTCCTGTTGGATATTTCTTCTCAAAGACTATTAAAAAGTCTCAGAAGCAAACCTTTAGAGGAGATACTGGAATATATTTGACTGAATTAAGAAATGAAGCTCTTCTTTTAGGAAAAGAAATTGCATTATTAATATAAGTGAAACAAATGAATGTAGTACAGTAAAAGGTATGTAGTTTAATAATAAACAAGACAATCCAAAAAAGCAAAAACCAAATCAAGACAAATTCAAACTGCAAGTTAAAATAAAGTAGTAGATGGCACACACAAAATTGAACGATAGAGTGATTAGTATAATTCTTGACGATTGTTCTTCATTGGGTAATCATGTGCTTGTTCAGAGGGTAGATATGTAGGTAGAGGAGCTGGAGGAGGAGGAGCCAGAGGAGCTGGAACTAGAGGAGCAGGGACAAAAATGGGAGCATTGGAATAATCTCTGCTTTGAAAGCACCCACAACATAAAGCTTCATCAAATTTAAAAGCACAACAAATTATCATAACTACCAAAAGTACACCACAGCAAATACCAATTATAGCGCCTATTCTACATCCTCTTCTATCCATACATCTGGTCGAATGATCCTTGTCATCGTCAAAAAAGTCATTATCTTTTAGAAATAACATTACCGTATTCATCAGGTTCAAAATCATAAGCGTGTTTGGAAATTGAAACCAACATTGAAGATGGAATTATTGAATCATATAATGTTGCTGTGATTGCTCCTGAACTGAGGTTTTCTTTAACAAATAGGGGGATATACATAGAGTGAATGGTGAGTCAACAAATATTAGACACAACATTCACTACATCAAGAAATAAGCAACTAGCCTGATTTATATATAATCATTCTCCTTTCAACTTTGTCTGTTATATATACAAGGCCCTTTAAGTAGCTATAGTTTGGGCGACTAGTCGCTTGATCTGAGTTTAAGTTGGAATATTCTTGGCCTTCTTAAGGAGTTGATACAGCACACACTATTAGAAGATATAAAAGTTCATACCTATATCTGAAATCTTTCGAAGTTCCCCGAGTTCCCACTATCTTAGGAAACGGAAACCATTAACCTTAGCTCCGGAACTGATTAAGCGCACCCCTGGAATCTTTCCAAGGTTCCTTCCACGCATTAATCAAACACTACGTCAGGATCCGGGATTCATTAACCATGGCTCAGCGCTTTAACTATGGCCCAGCCACTAGCCGAGCCATCGGAACAGAACAAGGTTGCCAGCGGCTGGGAGCTCCGAGAAAAACCGCTTAAGCCCGGAAATGGTACTGCGGCACTGCGGCATAATGGCATATGCCTGGCTGTGTTAGTGGCTGGGCTATGGATCACCGAACAATCCGAACTGATTCGAGCAAGCTTATATATAAGCTTAACCAGGAACAACGCCTGTATCATGCCCAAATGTACCTTGACAATACTGTTATATAGATATCATTCCCTTCATAGTATTAAGACCATATATATACGTTTACACAAATTCGATCAAAAAACGCGTGTAAGACACGGCTCGGTAAATGAAATTCGGCTTAGACTCAGACGATGGTGCAGTAGAGACAATGAATGCGCCCCGACTCGGCTCGAGCTGGATCCACGAGGAAACAGGCTCTAATTGGCTTATAAAGCGTCCACTCCTACTATTTTGAGTTTCCAGAAGGAGTTGAATAGGGTCTTGTCGTTTCTTATATATTAAGCCTTGTTTTCCTTTTCCTTCTTTCACATTTCTCACGTTCGCTCCTTTTTCTGGATATCGCTTCTTTTTTTTAAAAGATATAATTTCAATCAACTTTTGAAAACATTTCAACTACTTGTACTCCATGTTGAAACTGCAATTAACTACCCTTGCATCTCTCTTAGTGTTATCATTAAAGACTGCTGCTTGGTCCCCAACCGACTCCTATGCCCCTGGTGAAGTCGATTGTCCATCCTATTTAGACGAAGATGATTATAACACTGACTATGCTAAAGGTTTGACGAGAGCAGCAAACTCTCTGTCTTCCGATGAAAAATCATGGATCGAATCAAGAGATGAAATCACCATCGAAAACTTAAAATGGTATTTGAACTTAGCAAACATGACCGATTTCGACACTGATGACTATATCGCAAACATTACAGACTCAAACAACACATACATTCCAAGAATTGCCATTGCTTTTTCAGGTGGTGGGTATAGAGCCATGTTAACTGCCGCTGGTGAGATCTCAGGTCTTGATAACAGAACTGATGGTTGTTTCGACCATGGTCTTCCGATCCTACAAGCTGCTTCTTATGTTGCTGGTTTGTCGGGTGGTTCTTGGTTCTTGTCAACTTTAGCATTCAACAACTGGACTTCTGTTCAAGATATCATTGACCAAAATGGCCAAGATGACGCCATTTGGGATTTAGAAAACTCAATTTTTTCTCCAGGTGGATACAATATCTTCTCCACTGCTGGTTATTGGGATGATATTGGAGATGATATCTCTGATAAAAGAGATGCCGGTTTTGAAGTCAGTTTGACCGATCCTTGGGGTAGAGCCTTGTCTCATCAATTCTTCCCTAACTCATCAGATTATGGTGCTTCGATGACTTTCACTTCCATTAGAGATTTCCCTGTGTTTAAAAATCATGAAATGCCTTTCCCAATTGTCGTTTCAGATGGAAGAGCACCAGGTACTACTATTTTGAATTTGAATTCAACTGTTTTTGAGTTCACACCTTTTGAATTAGGTTCTTGGGATCCTTCCTTATACGCCTTTACTGATTTAAAATATATTGGTACTAATGTTACGGGTGGTATCCCAGATGACACTTGTATTGCTGGTTTAGATAATACTGGTTACGTCTTTGGTACCTCTTCCACATTATTTAATCAAATTGTTTTACAATTAAATACTACTGATCTGCCAACTATTATCACCGATTTATTAGAAGACTTCCTAAATGGTCTGAGTGAAGATAATGATGATATCGCTGAATATTATCCAAATCCTTTCTATAAGAGTGAATGGGCTAACCTGGACACTATTGTTGACGATACTTCATTATACTTGGTTGATGGTGGTGAAGATTTACAAAATATTCCTTTACAGCCTTTACTTCAAGAAGAAAGAGAAATTGATGTTATCTTTGCTTATGATAACTCTTACGATTCTGACGAAATTTGGCCAAATGGTACTTCTTTGGTTTACACATATGAAAGACAATTTGGTAGCCAAGGTAATGGTACTGCTTTCCCATACGTTCCTGATCAAACTTCTTTCATTAATCTGAATCTAACTGCCAAACCAACTTTCTTTGGTTGTTACTCTAGCAATTTGACTTCTTTGATGGAAGAAGTTGGAGCATCATACGTTCCTCCATTGGTTGTTTACACTGCCAACAGACCATTTTCTTACTACTCTAACACTTCAACTTATAAAATGAGTTACGAAGATGATGCTAAGCTGGGCATTATCCAAAATGGTTTTGCTGTCACAACAAGAAACAACTTGACTTTAGACGATGAATTCAGAGCATGTGTTGGTTGTGCTATTTTACAAAGATCAAGAGAAAGATTAGGTATGCCAATGGGTGATCAATGTCAAAGTTGTTTCGATGAATACTGTTGGGATGGTTCATTGGATACCGATTTGTCTGATGTTCCAGTTAACTACACTGAAACTGGTATGACTAATGATGCCGAAGATACTAACAATACTTCAGGTGCCTTCTCTTTATTGATGGATAAGTCATCTAATGTTTACGGCATGGTTGTTGCTTTGCTTGTCGTTTGCTTAGTTGGATTCTAAGATCATTTAATCTTTTTTTACATAACGTTTTTTTTACTGTTAGCTTTCCTTAGGAAAAAGAGCATTGCATGCAATATTTTGTATATTTGTCTATTTTTTTGTTTTAATTTTCGTCACGTTTTCCTTGTGTATTACTTACCTTTTTAAAAGACTCATCTTCTTTCATTGTTTTTATATGTTATGTTTTTTTTTGAAATATCTCAAATATTTGGAAGTAACTAAAGGAGATTTACAAGAAATTTAATAAAAGATAACTATAGTAATTCTTAAGATTTACATGAGTTATTGAGATTATAAATTCGAAAAACACTCTCTCATATAATCTTGTAATATATATTGTCGCAGGTGGGTGTATATTCTCTTTAATCCAACTTTTAGGAACAACACCAGTGCTATAACCATTTGCAAAGAATATGATATTCATGGAATCATTCTATTTCACTTTCTTCGTGTCAGGTAAGAAATTTTGAACTAGTCCTGATGAAATGTCTTAAAGATATTGGGATTTTAGTAAATTTCAAAGTCAAATGGTCATAAAAGCAAAAAGTAGCAAAAACATAAATACTCCAGCTATTTCACCTGAATTACATTTGTAGAATCTAAATCAACTCTTGATTTTCACTCAAAAACACTCAGCTTTAATGATAATAGAGAAGTTGAGAACTTGGTATTGGCAAATGAATCAGTATCCCTTGATAATTCCAATGAGATTAAACTCTTGCCATTACATTTTTTGTAAGATTTTTGAATGATCTGGCTTCTAAGTACTTTAACCGACTAACGGTTTTAAAGGTTGTAATATTTAAAGCACTACACTTAAATCTTTCCAATTTACTTTTTTTGGAATCTTTATTATGAGTGAATCTTGAAGAGTTATCTTGATAATCTCGATCGTCTTCATCATCATAATCATACAAATTTATGACATTGAGAACCTTAATTTGTTTCGAAAAATGTTCATAAAGTTCGGCAATGCTGCCAAGTAAATTAACCATGTTTAAAGTCTTTAAATTTGGAAATTGTATTGAAGTGTACTTTTCCTGGGAGAATCTTTAAGTGTAAAAATAGAGATCCCTTGTGAAATACCCACAAATTCACTAATCCCTTGCTTCCAAAAAGTGAGATAAATTGTTGAGGGAGGCCATTCAACAGAATTTTCTTGATCTCCTTTAAGAATGTAGGAATAAGTGGATGTCTGACAGCATGTTTCTGAATGATAAGACAAGAACAAAGTTCAGAGTTTCAGTTATCATAAATTTAACAAGAAATTTACATTGGTGAATTGCTATTGTCTGTATTACTATCTCCTATTCATACAAGTTCGTATTAAATTATTGAAAGCTACCTCTAAATATACTAAATATTAGAAGTTTCACGGCGCAGAGGCTGAGATGCTGTTATCTTCCTAATCCGGCAAGTGGTAAACACTAGTGTCGCGCGTAAAAACCAAAAACCAGCCATTTTCTAACCAGCATAATGACTGCACGCCAGGTCATCGAGATAAAAGTATAATGATCTGGAGAAATCACAAAAAGGGTCTTCTTAGACTCTTATGAGAGCATCTTTTACGCAAGACTAACGCTACTTCAAAATTCAAGTAGGGTATCAAGCTATCAATTGAAAACTTACCAATTACTTCACATCTTACAAGAAAATCAAAAATAAAACTCAATACAATTAACTACTTTATCAATTAGTCCAAAAAAAAAACATGAGTGTGTTTTCATTTAGTATAAATAGTGGACGGACCAATGATGATTTGGATGAATTCACATATAGTGGTTTAGGTGCAAGTTACAATTCAGAAAGATTAGAACCATTGGATGAATTCCAAATGAGTACTTTAAGTACTAGAACAAAATCTGAAACTCCAGGAAATCAATTAGTCGTTGTTGTTACCAAAGCGCAAGATTTACCAAATCGTAGAAAATTAGATAAGCAGTCTCCCTACGTTGTTTTAAGAATCCAAGATCAAGTCCAAAGAACTAAAGTTGTTCCAAGAGGTGGTCAAACTCCTCATTTCGATGATGAATTATGGTTCACATTAGATAATGTTGAGGAAACTGTTTTAAACTTGATTATTTATCACCAACAAAAAAAAGAATCCGAATTAGTTTGCAGTGCTAAAATTGATTTCTCAACCGCTTTAAGAAGATCTGTTAAAGAAGGTTTTGATGGTTGGTTTGAATTGGAATACAACAATAAGCCGGCAGGTAAAATTTACCTTGAAATGACATATTATCCTTCGGTCACATCTGTTCCAACCGCAGTTGAGAATGTTTCAAGAGATAAGAGAATGAGAACTTTAATGAAAGCTGCTAACGGTGTTAAACAAGAAGGCTTCAGACCACACATGTCTATGATTTCTGCAGTTCATTCTGATTTACCAGATTTACCAGATTTAGAAGAAGAATATGAAGATAAACTAAGATCATCGGTTGGGTCATCTGGAATGTCATCGCAAACATCATTTGAAACCCATTCTGAAGTTCCATTACCAAAAGAAGAACCAAAATTATATCCTCCAAGAAGCTTTCTCAACGAGGCTCATGGCCAATCTGAAACTGATAAAGGTTGGATGTCCAAATTTTTGGAAAACGCTTACAATATGAACAAGAATATGCCTTCGCTCTTTAGTAAGAAACAGATTCTTCTGACCCCTAATGGCAACGAACAACAAGCTAAAACATTTGGATTAGAACCTCCTACTCATAAATTATTTGCAGATTCAAGTGATGATGAAAGTGATAATGAAGAAGAATATCAGTCCAATGCAGAACAATCCATGAAAAGTTCATACAGAAGCCAAAGTCAACCACAATCAGATCCAAAAGCTCCCAAACCATCTAAGTATTTCAATGATACCGAAGTCGATAGTAGTGATGATGAGTTTGAAGTTGGCCAAAGAGTGGAGTTCAAATCTTCTATTACTAGTAGAGAGTTTAAATCTTCTGCTGGTAGCAGGGTTGATTTTAGATCTTCTTTAGGTAGTAATACCTCTCCATTTAGAAAAACTAGATCTCCATTATCTATGTTAAATGATTCGGATTCAGATTCCGATTCTGACTCTGATTTAGAAGCAGATACTGAAGATGTTGAAGCTAGTATGAGAGCAAGTTTTAAAAATAAACCATTGCCTACTATAAAGATAACTAAAAATGAAAATCCATTACATTTATCAAGAGAACGGGTTTCAATGCCACCAAGGCCTCCATCTCATGCTGGTTCATCTTTCCGTTCCAATTCAAGTTCTGTCTTTGACAATCAAGGACCCTCACAACCAAAATGGAAGAGAGCCTCAAATAAACTGAGAGACTCTTTCAGTATTGATGACTCAAAATCTGCTTTGGGTTTTGAAGAAGACATTGAAACTAGACCAAATCGTTCAACTTTTGATTTTATGAATAATGAAGCTAGAAATGCATTTGTCAGTCAAGCCGGTCGTAACCGCAAAGACAAAGTGCTTTCATATTCTGAAATCAGAAAGTTGAGATTAAGAGGATGAATAAAAAAATAATTTGAAAAGAAATGATTTAGTGTTACCTCTTTATTTTTATGGTTTGGTTTTAATAGATTTTTGCTACTTATATTTGATGTAAGAGCAATATTGGGATTTTTTTATTTTAAGTTTGTTAATTGTTGTTTTTTGTTAAATATCTATTTCTATTTCTATTTCTATTTTTCTGTATATTGTACCTTTTGCTCTCCTGTTCGTTATTATTATATTTTGCACCTTGTTTTAATATTATAATTTACTATTATACCATTTTGATTTCTGACTTCCGGACAAGAAAAATAACTTAGTTTACATATATTAAATTTTGAATCAATTGGTAATATACAATCTTTTAGGCATTTCAAATTTATACAAATGCTAACACTGAATATCATCTTATATTATCAAAAAGCAGCTTCATCATTACCTTCATCTTCGTCTCCATAATCATCTTCACCGTCATCGAAATATTTCTCAGCGTTATAGTCATCATCTTCATCTTCTTCAAATTCTTCATCCTCCTCCTCTTCTTCTTCTTCTGGAATCTCATCATCATTTTCATCAACATTATTTAATCTTTGCATTAATTCTTTTTGTTTTTCTTCCTCACTTAATTTAATCAAATTAGCCAAGTCTTTATCTTCGCCTTTAGTATAACTTGATAGGAATAATGATCTTTTAGTTTTCTTATTCTTCTTCGAAACCATAACATTATGTAATTCATCGGGGTAAAACTCCAGTATAAAAGGATGGTCATCTATAGATCTACCTACCTTGATTTGTTTTCTATATTTATCAGAGTATCTTTTAATACCATCATTAACACCACCTTCTAAATAAACGCTTTCTTTCTTGTTTGTTGGATTGTTTGAATAACTAGCTAAAGAACCTGTATAAAAGGAGCTGTTCTTCATTAATTCAGAGAACGAAAGAAATTGCTTTGTAGATTCATCTTCGTGTTTATTCAATGGACCATTAATGGGAATCTGAAACTGTAAGTCTTCGCCTTGTGATATTTGCGTGATATCAGCATAATCTAAACCAAATGGCAGTAGAACTCTCTGTTGGCCTCTTTCTCGGAAACTCATTGTTTTATGTTATGTTTAAAGGGTGTATAATATGGAGTATGGTATGTCTAGACGATAAAGTAAGTGGTAATCTTCTAATAAAAGTAAAATCATCAATTACTTTTTTGCAAAAAAATTAAGAAAGTGTCCGGTTGTCAACGCACTGGTTGCGAAAATCGTACAAACAGCAAATTTACGGAACTGAATCGAATTAATAGATTAAAAGTCTGATTATAAAACTAAAAAATACATAGATTAAACACCTAGTTCTAGGGTTTTTATTAATAATATTAATCTTTAAGAGTCTTTTTGGGGACATAGAAGAGGTAATGTTCTCTTCGTTTCAGAAAATCTTGGACTTTCTTTTTTTTATATGATAAATAAATACATGAAATGGTTCACCCGTAAACACGGAGGTTAGAGCAGCATAATATTCTAATCTTCTAAGAATTCTTGGATATCTTCATCACTATCATAACCGGACTTTCTTTGTGCTTTCAAAGCTGATCTTTCAATTTCTTCTTCAAAAAGTTGCTGTTGTCTCTTGACTCTTCTTCTAGTGTTCTTACCCCAACCCCAGGCCCTATCACTTGCCTCAACGCCTTGTTCGGCCAAGAGATCCTCTGGTCTTTCAATCAAATTCTCAGCTTTTCTTTTGTCATCTGCATCAAGTTGATTCTTTAACTGTCTTTGCTTGATGAAGTCTAGAGCTCTCTGTCTGAAAAAGATATAACCACCAACAACAATTAGCATTCTCAAAAAGTGGTAGACATTAAAATCATTAATGACATCTTCGATGATAGTAGTGACGGAACGCATCTTATCTAAATTTGTTTGCAGATGATCTAGTGGAAGAAAACAGTGCTTCATTACCTGGAAATATCAACAACAAGCCAGATCGAAATTTAAATCAACACTCCGCGCGCTGACTAACCGTTCACTACACCGTTCACGGTTCACCTAAGGCAGCCGCTACCTACCTAGTTGACTCGTTGAATCTACCGGAAGCCATTTGTCGACGTGACGCGGTAAATTTTGACTTTTAGAATAAGAATTGAACAATATAAGAGAAGTTCTTCTTAATCAACCTATTAAATTAAGAAATAGCCAATATTTATATGAGGTGCAAATACGTCAAAATGTTTGACCAGAAGAAAAGTTGAAGGAATACTTGAAAATATCGAAACTCGAATACCAGTTTCCAAGTAGAATTAAAAATTCTTTTTTTTTATTCCTTTGCTAGCCCTTAAAGTAAAGATCAGTTATACAATTGGAACCAAGAACAAATCTTAAAAAGCCTAACAAATTACAGAAAACATAATATACTATCTAGTGATAATAACGTTCTATTGGGACAGAAATCGCCCGCGTAGCGTAATGGTTAACGCGTTTGACTTCTAATCAAAAGATTCTGGGTTCGACTCCCAGCGTGGGTGCAGGCGAATTTCTATTTTTTTGGATTTGGAGGTGCCGAAGTTATGTGAAAGATAAAGAGGATCTGATCACTTGCTAAATATATACAATCATGAGATGAGTTCCTTTTTCCCTCTGATATAGCAAAACAGCATAACGAGGCGCCACATTTCGGTTATAAATAGAAACCAAGTCTTGAATAATTCATTTATCATCACTGATTAGGCCTCACTTAATTCTATCTCACTTCAACAAATTTCAGGGCTTAAGTAGGCTTATCGGATAGGAAAGGAAAGGCAAAGCATTATTTCATTTTAAATCATATAATTACTTGTATCACACTCAATCACACATTAACCCCAGACAGACAATTAATTAATTCCCAAATTCATAATAAAAATATATTACATCGATGTTCAATAAAAAGATGGGTCAACCATTTGACATAGATATTTTAATTGACAAATCGGTTACGGGGGGAACATTCACAAATTATGATACCATCAAAGGCAAGATAATTTTGAAAGTTCATTCGGATACAAGTTTTAGCAACATCCAGGTAAAGCTGGAAGGTATAAGTAAAACCATGGTGGAGGTTCTAAAAGAAAAGAAAGAAAATAAGACCAAACCGGTTTATGAAACCCACAGGCTACTCTATGAAACTCAAACAGTTTTCCCCACCCCAGAAGTTAGAAAAGTTTCCTCTTGTAAAAGCTTTAGCCTTATACCATCCACTTATACTTATCCTTTCAAATTCAAAATCCCTTTGTACAACAATTGTTCAAAGTTGACTGGTATCACAAATATGGTTCAATTTCATCATAAATCTTATAATGCAGGCATTGAATTGGTAAACGAGGCCAATTCACATATCAAGGCTATCTTACCTCCTAGTTTTTCTGGAATGGGTGAATTTGCTCAAGTTAAATATTTTATCAAAGTTACTGCTAAAAGACCAAGTTTTTATCAAATGAACATGAGAATGGTTGAACCTTTTATCTTCCTTCCTGTGGATGATCAGAAATTATTAAATAATGATGATAGACAATCTTTCACCAGACGTGATTTTGTATTGAAGAATAAATATCCAGAAATTGTGGGTGTTTATGAACAACGTATTCCAGTTGCAAGACCTTTCAAAGCTCCACCTTCTCCAAGAGTAGAAAGAAAGAAGTCATCAGGATTCTTTAAAACCTTATTTAACGGAAGTGAAAACGACGAATATGTTAGACCTATCAATAATAGAAGAACATCATCTACAAGTTTAAACTCAGGACGTAGATACGATAGACCTCACCATAAATCACAAGAAATCGACTATTCTCAAGTATCACCTAGTGATCTTCACGTGAAGCCAATCAATCTGAAAATTGGATTTGAGGTTAGATTCAGATACCCGGCTTATGTTATACCCACAAAATTTCCAAATTATCAGCTTCTAGTGCTATCAGATTTAGCTCCTTCTGAATTTCAATTGTTTAATGGGGAAAGTTCAGGATTAGGAAAATTCTTCATGAGATATTTGAAAATTGAACTAATTTCTGAAACGGATGTTTATGTCACATCATATAAAAAATCGGTTTCCACAAAATTTACTGTTTATTTGAATGATAGATTGGCTCAGAAATTAGATTTAGCCGATTCTGAGAAAGGCGAACTGAAAACAGAGCAAGGAAAATCAACCTACGAATTAAAGATACCAAAGTCAGTTTATCGTGATGCAATTATTCCTGATCGTGTAGCTCCAAGTTTTAAGACGTGTAATATTCAAAGACAATACAAAATTTTGATAACTGCAGGTTTTGCAGATTCAACAACTACAGACAAAGTTCAATTAGTTGGATTGGAAACAAAAATCAACATCTTGAGTGGTATGGAGCCAGTACTAGATGAAGAAGATGAGGAAACTGTTACCTCCCCTGCTGCACCCACTTATTCACAAGTTCCGTCTTCTCAAGTTTTAAGCCAATCACCACAAGTTCCACAAGTTCCACAAGTTCCACCGGCATCACCAGCTTTATCCCAGCCTCCAACAATAGGCTCCTCCGAGAACGGACAGTCTTCACCTTCTGTTTCACCCAACCAGTTCCAGAATACCTCAGTCATATCAAATCCAACTGGTGAAGGCGCTTTACCTACATATTATGATGTTATGAATGAAACTTTTAATCAAGAGAGAAGAGCATTTGAGCAGAGTTCTCAGTATTATCAGCGGTCAGATGAAGACATGATCCGCCAATTGTATCCATCTTAATTTTCTTTTTTCAATG
The DNA here is from genome assembly GCA_003707675.3 of Ambrosiozyma philentoma. Lineage (NCBI taxonomy): Eukaryota > Fungi > Ascomycota > Pichiomycetes > Pichiales > Pichiaceae > Ambrosiozyma > Ambrosiozyma philentoma. Next base: position 135,608 of record PPKZ03000021.1, read on the forward strand.
GGTTGACACACTTCTTTTTTATTTGTATTTTTTTGCATAGCTTTAGTATATATGACCTTTAATTGTTTACAGTTTATAGTGGAAATTTTAATTAATAATTGTTAAGTCATTCAACTATGCTTTCAAGTCGGCAGTAATTTCTAGTTTACAGAATCACGAGTCTGGACAAGTTAGTATTTGAAAAAATTTTCTGAAGTGAAAAATATTTAGAGATATCACTTATTTCCCGAAGAGTGATGTACTGTGAATAATCTCATGCGTTTATAGGGGACATTGAAAAACTTTGTAACAGGAATCGCTCAATTTAGATAAATTCCGAGCCGCTGCAGAAGAAATTAGAAATTGGATCATTATCGCGAACTCGACCTCGAAGAGTCATCTTTCAAATTCAAGGATTCGATATCGATACGATGAATCTATATAAAGAGTAGTCACACTTCTTTATCGTTTCTTCCTGTGCTTGATAATATTGCAATTACATCACATATATACATATTTGTCAGTAACAAGAAAAAGAAACAAAAATGCCATTTGATGTTACCAGAATTGCCAGACCAAACATTCTACAATTAGAACCTTATCGTTGTGCAAGAGACGACTTTAAAGTTGGTTTGCTATTAGATGCCAACGAAAACACTCATGGTTCCTCGTTATTGACACAATCTTCAAATGAAGAAAGTTTAGAACTGAATAGGTATCCTGATCCTCATCAGGTTGAATTAAAACAACAAATCATTGATTTTAGGGTTGCTGAATCAAAGCAAGATTCAGAAATTTCAAAGATTGTTGATAATGAAAATAGATTAACCACTGACAATTTGTGCTTGGGTGTTGGCTCAGATGAATCAATTGATGCTTTAATTAGATGCTGTTGTAAGCCATCTGTTGAAAAAATGATGATTTGTCCTCCAACTTATGGTATGTATTCGATTTGTGCTACAGTTAACGATGTTGAGATTGTTAAGGTTCCATTAAATTTAGAGACCTTTCAAATTCAACCAGATTTAATTATTGAAGCGTTAACAAAAGATTCAAACATTAAATTGATCTATGTCACTTCTCCTGGTAACCCAACTGCCGCTAAAGTTGATTCTAAATTGTTATTTGAATTATTAGAAAAAATTGAAAAGATAAGTTGGAATGGTTTATTGATTGTTGATGAAGCTTATATTGATTTTTCACCAATTGGTTCTTCTTTCTGTGTTTTAGTTAACAAATATCCTAATTTGGTTGTTTTACAGACATTATCCAAATCATTCGGTTTAGCTGGTATTAGATTAGGTATTACTTTTGCTTGTAGGGATGTTTCAAGATTATTAAATTCAATGAAATATCCTTATAATATTAGTAATTTGACTTCAGATGTTGCTTTGAGAGCTACTACAAGAGAAGCTGTTGCTCATATGAGAAGTAAATGTGACTTAATTGTCACGCAACGTGCCATTGTGTTGGAAGAATTACAAAAGTTGAAAGGTGTTGGTAAAAATAAAGGTGGATTGGGTTCTAATTTCTTATTATTAGAAATTTTAAATAAGGAAGGTGTTGCTGATAATGCAATTGCCGAAAAATTATATTTGAAATTAGCAACCGAAAGAAATGTTGTTGTTAGATTTAGAGGTAAAGAATTAGGATGCACTGGCTGCTTGAGAATTACTATTGGTACTGAAGAAGAAAATAAGAAACTAGTCAAAGAATTTGAAAATGTTTTAACTGAAATTTACAATTCCATATAGACAAGAAATCTTATAGTACGTTAATTTTTAAATAGACATAGATCATAATATTTTTATTTTGAACGAAGTAAAAACAAAGTGGTAGAAAAAGAACAATTATAAAATAAGAAAGAAAGCTATAGAATTTAAGAAACCTTAATAAGACAAATTATTGTAAAGCTGTCTTGGCAAAGTTTGGTAAAACGAAAGAAGCCTCGTGAATTTCTTTACTGTAATACTTGTACAGCTTTAATTCTTCAGCTTCTGAGATGGATGTTATTGGTTTCTTCAAATCAACTTCAGAATCCTTTGAACAAACTAAGAAACCAATTTGACCTGATGGATAAGTTGGGATAGTACAGTAAGCGTATTCAACATTAGGGAAGATTTCTTTACAAGCATCTTTAACTTTCTTAATAACTGGTAAGTGCAACCAGATACATTCACCTTGAGTAGTGATGACACCCTTATCAGTTAAGGCACCATTCAATAGCTTGAAGTAAGGTTTTTGGAACAAGGATTCAGCAGGACCTTCTGGATCAGAAGAATCGGTGATGATAACATCGAACGAGTTTTTGTAATCATCTAAGAACTTGAAACCATCACCAATATGAACCCTAACTTTTGGATGGGAATATGACTTAGAGTTTTCAGGTAAATAAATTTTAGATAATCTAATAACAGCTTCGTCAATGTCACATAAGACCGCTTCTTCAACAGATTCATGCTTAACGACTTCTCTTAAGACACCACCATCACCACCACCGATAACCAAAACTCTTTTTGGGTTTGGGTGAGAGTTTAAAGCTAAATGGGCAATCATTTCTTGATAAGCAAACTCATCTCTTTCAGTCACCTGAATAGCACCATCTAAAACTAAAACGTTACCGTAATCTGTGGATTTGAAGATCAACACATCTTGGTATTTAGATTGTTCAACGTGTAAAATTTTTTCAACTCTCAAGGACATGGCTTGACCAGGCCACATAGTATCTGAGATTTCGGCGAACCATCCGTCTTTGATTAATGGGTGAGATAATTGTTGTTCTTGAGACATCTTTATTGTATGTATTAATGATCTTTGAAGGGGAGACTCAGAGAGAAAAAGAGATGGGAGAGGGTTAAGAAAACAATTTGCTCTTGCACCAATTCCTACAGCTCTGGATCTGGCAATTGATCTGGACAGAGTCAACCACATGCCTCTTCTCATTGGTGGAGCACCTATTGTTCATTTCCGTTATCGAATCAGTCGAGTCGTCGACGTGAAAATTTTTCTGCTTTCGGCGAGAATTGATTGTAATGGCTTACTATATAAGTGATTTGGGAGTACAGGGAGCTCACATTACTGCAAGAAAGAAACTAACACATCATAAAACACCAAGAGCACCAGAACAGAGTTTCTGCTACCACAAATAGCTAAAAGCGGCCGCTTCAAGCCCTTATCACGAGGTTCACTCCTGTTCTGTCTGCTAATTGGCTGATTGGCCACTTGGACTCCAAACATCGCGGTTAGCTGAACTCTTGCGACAGAACATATGTGGTAGTCTGGTGACTGGTACATCGACTTTTCGTATTATTCAAAAAACAATAAAATGTATACAAAGAAAGAAATAAAAAGTCCCTATACCAATAATTCCATAAATATATTTAAAAATAATAAATCATAACTTGAATTGTTTAGCCAATCTTAAACCTTCCGCAACATTGTGAACCCTAGCATCGATATGATAACCTTCTTTGTATAACTCTTCCAACTTCTCAGAAAATTGATCAAATGGAACATGGAAAGTTTCAATAAACTCACTTTCTTCTAATTGAGTAACTGGATTTATATTTTCTTTTCTTTCCAGATCAATTTCAACAGTAACGATGACAGTATTGGTGTTACAGAAACCTGGGTCGTTAAAAACAGGAATCGATTCATTTAAAACATCGCCGACTAATCCAGTTTCTTCTTTCAATTCTCTTAATGCACACTGAGCCACTGTTTCATTTGGATCGATTAAACCTGCTGGCATCTCGATGCAAATACCATTAACTGGTGGTCTAAACTGTTTTTGCAAAATGATCTGTCTAGGCTGTTGTTTAGTAACACATAATATCCCAACCCCATCTAAATTACCACCATGAGGTCTAGTTGAACGACTGGCCATTTCCCAATCTCTAATCTTACCATCTGGAGCTTCGTATTTCAATTTCTCCAATTTGATGAAACGAGAACCACCGTTGGTCAGTGGCTCTTTGTGTGTGACTTTAGCAGTGCTAGTAGATGGCGATAACTTGATTGTAGATGACATGGCTCTGAAGTATGATATGTTGACCGCCTTCTTGAACATTAACTAGCTCTGAACGAGGACACTCCAGGAGTAAGCAGGATATTTTGCATTTTGGAAATGGAACTGGCCGAAGAAGTTTCCAAAACACAGCGAATCGTTCTGTTTTTGTCTCTTGTTCTTTATCTAATTTTGACTCAACATTGGGCTCCAAAGAAACAACAACCAACAAATAAAGAGTGAATCGAAGAGAGAATGACGAGCACACCACCAGAATATGATACAAACGAACTACGTTCAAAGATCCAACAAGAGTTAATAAATTCCGGTAAATATCAGCAATTTTTCAATAAGTTAAAAATCCAATTGATCAACTCCGGTTGGCAAAATGAATTTCAAAATTTGATAAATGAGAATTTAACAACAAAAGCAAACAAGGGTGAAGATTTGAAAAGTATGAAAGTGTTAGAGGAATTAACTGGGAAAGGGTTGTCGATGGTTCCTGATGAGGTTAAAATGAGTTTATTGAATGATTTGAAAAGCTTTTTGGATGAGGTGGTTGTGGATTAGTATTCTGTTTGCTGTTTTTGTTTGTTTTGAGTGTGGTGTGTACTTTTTGCAGTATGAATGCTGTAATATATTATTATGAAGTTATGAAATTCTTGTGTGTGGTATTCAAGTTTGTTTGTTTGCTTGTTTGTATTTATGCTGAGCTTATAGTGAATCTGTGAAAATGTCGCTGGATAGCAAGCAGTCAGTATTATTAGTTTTTTTGTTTTTTTGTTTTTAATGTTTTTATTTAATTTATCTAGAAGTTTATTCTATTTTTTTTTGTCTTTTTTTGTATGTGTGTAACATATATATACACACTTTGCTAATAGTTCTAAATTACCATATTATTTCAACTTCTTAAAGATGTTAAAAGAATAATTAATTAAGAAATTTCAATTCCAAAAAGTAAATACATACAAACGATCATTTTTTTTTGACAAAAGAAGAGAAAACACAGAACACAACAAAACATCATAAGATTTAAAAAAACTTTTTTTTTGAAAGATATCACCAATATACAAAATAACTAAACATACTAACAAAATGAGAAATTGAGAGGGGAGAAGAGAGGAGAGGGGAAGGAAGGAGCTAAAAACAATAGAAATAAAGGGTTTAAAAAAGAGTAAACAAAATAAAACAAAAATAAAATAAAATAAAATAAAGAGTAGAAAGTCAGGAAAAAGACAAGATAAAAGGGGAAAATAGTAGACGACTATAATAAATAAGGGTTTGTTTCTTTCTCAAAAAAAGTGAACTATACATAGCTAGAATAGGATAAAACAAAGCAAAAAAAAGAAAGACAAAGTCAAATAATGATCGTCGTTAGAATACATTCATAAGATAACATAAAAATTTAAATATCAGGGGAAAGGGAAAAAGGTGCATAAGTCATAACTATGTGATCGAATGATAAAAACGTAATAGCAACAGTAACCATAATATTTCAACGTACACATATAAATAACAATTAATGATTCAAAAAAAAATTATCAAATTATTTACTCATCATCATAATTTTCATCTTCATCAATTTTTCTAACAGGTCCCTCTTTCTTAGATTCATCTTCAGTCTTCTTAGCTTCATCCTTAACCTTTACAGAAGCGACAGTAGAAGAAACACCGTTTTCTTTAGTTTCGTCTAAATCATCTTGTTTCTTCAACTCTGCAACTTCCTCAGCATCTAATGGTTTCAAACCAATTGTAGTTTGCGGTGGGGTTGGCTTCGCTTCGACCGGTGTCACAGCACTAGGTGCAACTACCGCAGCAGCAGCAGGAGCGGATGGCTTGACTTCTTCAGTTGGGGTTGTTGTACTGGTAGCTGGAGTGGCCGATTTTGGCTCTTCCTCAACAACTGGTTTTGTCTCAGTAACAGTAACAAGAGAAGCAATAGAAGGAGTAGCAGCAGCAGGAGTAACAGATTTCTCATTAGAAGCTGACACAGATGGTTCCGATTTGTAACCATTTGAAGGAGAAGCAATTGCTGAAGCTGGTGCAGTTGAAATAACAGGAGCATGAACAGGTGCAGAAGACGGAGGTTGAGAATCCAGTCTTTGTCTCTTTGGAGATGAACCTCTTGAAGAACTTTCAGGTTTTCTAGATTGCTCCTTAGATTCTGGCTCTAGTGATCTCTTAATACCATTCATTCTGTCTTGATCAGCTTGAGTTTGAGTTGAGACTGGTTGAGTTTGAATAGCAGGGGAAGTTGCAGCGACATTGTTAGCAATAGGTGAGACTGAGTGAGATTGAACTTGCTGTTGAACTGGTGAAACAGATGTACTACCAACAGAAGCTTGTTGAGGAATTGTTTGAGTTGTTTGAATTGGTGCTGGTTGTTGTTCAGGTAATGGTTGGTATTGAGCTTGTTGTGGTTGAGGTTGCGGATATTGGGCTGGTTGAGCAGGTTGTGGATTCAGGATATTAACATGTTGGGAAGGACCAACTGATTGAGCAACAGGCTGTTGTTGTTGTTGTTGAGGAGGAGGAGGAACTGTTGGCTGAACACCAGCAACTTGAGGAGAAACTCTAGTTCCATATTGGTGATTTAACTCAACTTGTTGTTGTTGCTGTTGTTGAAGTTGCTGATTACTAAGATGAGGAGAATTCATAACAGGAGTATGTTGTTGTTGCAGAGATTGCAGGGGTTGTTGTGGTAGGCCAACTTGAGGTTGTTGAGGTGGAGGTGGAGGAACTTGGGTTGGGGCTAATGGTAATTGCTGACCAGAACCAACTTGTAATGGAGCAGGGGCAGGGCCAGATTGTTGTTGTTGTGCCTGTTGTTGAGCTTGTTGTTGTTGCTGTTGAACCATCTGTTGTGATGGCATTGACAATTGATGATGAGATTGTGGTGGAGGTGGAGGTGCACCACCTTCTTTTTGATACTTAGTTAATTGCATTAATCTCTCTTGAATATGAGGATTACTTGGATCCAAAGAAGCGGCCCTTTGATAGGCATCTAAAGCATCACCAATTTGGTTGTTACAAGTTTCATACAAAGTACCCAAATCATACCAAACTTCAGATAAGTAAGGGTTTAATCTAATGGCTCTAGTATAAGCATCTAAAGCATCTTTATATTGACTGATCTTGTAGTACAAGACACCAATTGAGCACCAGAAGGTTGGATTTCTTGAATCAATATTAACAGCATGCTGGAAAGCTTCGTAAGCATTTGGATAATCTTGTTTTGACATGTAAACTCTACCTAAGTAATACCAAGAATGAGCATCAGTTTGATTCAAATCAATTGATTGTCTTAACAATTGCATGGCAATATCTAAATCATAGAAAGGAGCTTCTGGTTGGGAATATAGACAACCCAACTGTTGTAAAACTTTAGAGTGGCTTGGATTGTTCTGTAAGACACGTTCATAAGCATCCTTAGCACCGTTATAATCTCTATTCTGTTCTAAAACTGAACCAATTTGGAACCAAACATCAGTATGAGTTAAAGGGGCAGGAGGCATGGATAAGATATATTTAAAGCACTCCAATGCTTTGGATAATTTGCCTTGTAGCTTATATATAATACCCAATCTGAAATAAATTTCGTTGGCTTTATCGAATTGAGGGTCCATTTCCAAGACTCTAACGAAAGCTTCTTCAGCATATTCTAAAGAACCATATCTATCGTATAAGATACCAATACCATGCCATAACTTTGGAACACTTAAATTTTGCAAATTCAATAAAGCCTGTTGATAAGCAGTGTAAGCAGATTGTAAATCTTCTAACATCAAATAACAGTGACCTAAGAGTCCCCAAGTTTCTCCATTATTTTGATCTAAAGATAAGGCTCTTCTGTAAAGGTCGGCAGCCTCAGCAAAAGCATCTCTAGTTCTGTAGACGTTAGCCAATTGAGTCAAGGCCTTTGGGTTATTTGGAGTATATCTTAAAGCTGTTGAGAATGCTTCAACAGCTTTTTCAACTTGGCCAATTGTATCAGCACAAGAACCAATGGCAATCCAAGTTTCAGCGTTTTCTTGGGCAAATCTAGCTTCCAAAGAATCAGGACCCGATTGATGTTGTTGAGTCTGAGCTTGGGCTTGAGCCTGAACCTGAGCCTGAGCTTGAGCCTGAGCTTGAGCTTGAGCTTGAGCTTGAGCTTGAGCTTGAGCAGCCTGAGATTGTTGCTGTTGTTGTTGCTGTTGTTGTTGCTGTTGTTGTTGTTGTTGTTGTTGTTGTTGCTGCTGAGCGGCAGCTTGTTGTTGTTGAACAGCTTGAGCATGGGCAGCAGCCTGAGCTTGGGAGATTTGAGAAGGGACACGGGATCCGTTCATCTGTTGATTTAGGAGTTGTTGGTTCATGGAGGAGTGGGGAGAGGAGAAGGATGGGAGTGGGAAGGGCAAAAAAGTGTCGAGTTGTTGCTATGCAGGATGGAGATATGCCCAAGTTGACTCTTGTCGAAACTCAGTGCAAGTGTGTGGTGTTAGGGGCAAAAACTGGGGAGGAGGGGGGAGAAGAGCAAAAGAGGCAAACGAGGCAAAAGAGGCAAATCGAGTTTGGAACAGCGATGGGAACGTTGGTATATATAAGTGGACGAGAAATTAGTGGAATCCCTCCTTTTTCACGATAATTAGGAGGTTGGCCTTTGCCAAGACTTTTGCAGTGAATCAACAGACGGTGCGGCGCAGAGTACTTTTTTTTGTTTATTCTTGCAATCAATAGCCGTCGCCATGGCTAGGGGCTGCGCAATTAGTGAGCGAGCTGAGCGAGCTGAACAGCGGTTGCGTCCCCGCCCAGTGCGGAAGGAAGAGCTCACTCGAAGATGAGAGGGTAGCTCGTCAATCGGAGTTTAACCGGAAATCGACCCTATGATGTTTATATTGGGCAGTCATATTAAGACCTATTCGTTCAGATAGTACAAATGTGTGCAAGTCATGTCACATCTGAAATTCAGGGTTACACTGAGTTTAACCATGGATGTAGTAGTCTCGGTATGTCTGACGGTCAAATAAGAGTGTGGTACCTCGAACGGCTCGATTGGGATAAATCGATCTAAGAATGGGAAGCTACAGATTTTGTTCCGCGCGGCTGTAGCGACTGGCAGGTCATTGTTGTTCTCTAGCTGTATTTATGCGCGGACTGCCATTAATAGGATAAAATGTATATAGAGATCTCTCAGCAGAACAACTCAAAATTATATAGCTATTTGGTATGACAACTGAAAGTTAGGTGCCACGTATTTCTGATTAAAGAGTTACATATATTGCTCGTAGAAGATGGTGAGTGAATAAATTGAGCATAAGAAAAGATGCTCGATCTTTTACAGATGATAAGAACCAAATATCTCACGAGGAATTAAAGAAGAGAATCAAACATAAAAGTGTCTAATATGGCTCAGTGTGCCTCAGATCAGCTATAAATTTTATTTAAGAATTTTGTAAGAGCTCGGCTTCTGACTCGCCTGAGTGGCAGCTGGTTAACTTCTCGATCACCAGTTTCATTGACCCCTGAACAGTATGTAACTGAGCTGAACCTATATATGTGCTACATGAGCTCTAGAGTCGTATAATATTGCACTAATTATCTAATCTCTATTAATTAGAACTGCTTTAATTGGCAGAGATCGAGTAGGGCATATGGTTATGGAGAATTAGGCAGGCATGGCCATGTTTAAGGTACGCGTGTCACCCAGCAGAAATGAAGCTAAAACAGGATTTTGCCAGCTAATTGGAACTGGATAATTTGGATTCCCCTTCGGTGCTTTAAACTCTTATTTCTTATTGCCGGCCAGCCAGATCCAGATCCAGGCCTAAAACAAAAAGCAATTCTCTGATCGATCAGCTCGATAGCTTAGGAAACAAAAAGCAATTCTATTCTGCCCACCCCACCCGGCCATATTAAATTATTTTTTTTCATTTCTCCGTGCCCGCTTCGTCGATCTGCACAAGATGGAGCTTTCGAGCGGCCTGGCTGTGCGCTGCCCGGCTTCTCCTGAACGTGCGGCCTGTTCGGTAATAATCAATTTTAGTTTTTCGACACCCGTTACCCGTCCACGTATATTTCGGGGCTAATTGAGTTCCAAGTTCTGATGACGTGTAAATTAATTAATAAGGGATCGATCATCTGCGGCGGGCTAAACTTAAAGGGCCTAATCTAATCCCTAAATTTAAATATGGGTTTCTTGGTTTTCTGGCTCCATAGCCCTTCTAAGCTATGTAATCCGATTACTTTTCTGAACTTGAAAATACATGGGTTATATGCTCAACATAATACAGATAACTTTACGAGCAAGATTGGAGGAAAAGGTATGAGTGAATGTGACCTCACGGTTCTTCAATTTAGATAAGATAGATAGACTTTAAGCTTTTTGGATACCCCCGGTACACCCCTTACCACTATATCAACTAAGACTCCTGGGTACCTGTACAAATGACCGATATCCAAATTCTTTTGTTAAACCATTATGACCATGACAGAAATCATGTTGTGACCTTTTTTTTGATTTCTCCTTAATAGACAGCACAGCCATTCACATATACTATATCCACCCAGTTCAATTCTTAGTGCTCCAACTGGGTGCTTGACCAAAATATAGCAATGAAGTGATGGTGGCTGCTACCAATTGTAATATTTCTCAATTCCACGGATATCGTAGCTGTGCTAGAGTTTTAATTAATATCTGTCAGGGTGGATACAGAAATATATCTTGTTTTAACCATATTAAGTTTCTCTACATATAGTACATGTAACATAATGGGCGTTGATATCTATCTATGTAGCTACACATTTCTGCCAGCATGTTAGGCGAACTAAAGGATCGGTTGATTATTTGAATTCAAAAATAACTTCACAGTATAGTTTCGACCGAAACATATGATTCTAGCTACAGGCATCATCAACACGTCAAAACACCGGATAATTGAATCCTTCTACCAGATACAGCCGCAGGATCATAAAAAGTTAACCTTCGCAGAACATACTACTGTAGCTAGCATAACCACTTCTATTTATGATATCCACTAGTCCAACTTTGTCAGATCCAGGTTATGTCTAGATCCATCCATCGTGCAAACCACCCATCCCCTCATAATATTGTTTCAACTGGTTGAGCCTTTCTCGCCTTTTTCCCTCTGTTGCTGGGTACTTAGAGCGTTTGACAGCTCTATTTATTCATCAATGTGTTGAAGTACCCCCTTTAAGACATATATTGGCCTATGGCTTAGGTCAGCAAACAGTTATAGCCATGCGCGTGGTTCGTGTGTATTTGATACCTAGTTAATATATACACTGTTTCAAGTGTCAGCTCGAGAATTGGATATGTTGTAAGGAGGTTGCCGTGCGATGACTATTATCCATATGTGTGTGTTTCAACTTTCAAGAATTATACAGTAATTTCATCTTTCGCTTTCGATCTACCCTGGATAGGCCTATCCCGCTTAGTATAGGCCATGCTTAGTTAAAACGGTACAATTAAACAGCTTAAACAAGTTCAATGATCTTCACTATGATGCAGGAACGTAAATGCGTATTGACTCGAAAAGGTTATCTTAACCAATATATCAACACGTTACCTAAAGCTTTAAGCTATATATATACGCCCTTAATGTTTACGTCCTCAATTTGAAGCAATATTGTATATAAGTATTAAAAAGAAAATAAATAGTGAAGCTATCAATACAAGCAATAATACAACGCAATAAAAAGCTGTAAAAAGTAACATATATTTAAGCTAAATAAATAAATAGAATCCCATAATTAGTGAACCTCAGGCTAAGCATAAATCCCAGCCAAATTCCCTTGATATATCAAACCAGTAAACACACTTCATACCATCTTTATTCAACTCCCATGATCTTTTAATAATTTCCAGAATTCTAGGAAAGGTCTTAACAGGGAAAGCCGATGACATCAGTCCAACCTTCTCTTCAATTGTATCTCTATCTTTTTTGGTCACTGATGACACACCAGCTATCAACATTGGGAACCCTAACGATGTTTGAACTTCGGAACCCAAAATAATAGCTAAACAACGATTTAATTCTAACAATAGCAGTTGAATCTCAGGCAATGCTGCTGGGACGCCTCTAATTAGATTTCTTAGGTATATGGAAGTTGATAATCTATATGTTTCGAAAAGTGTCAAATGCAATTCTAATTCTTTATCCGTCTTTAAGTAATATAATGAAGGTGTATGTGGAGATGTATTTGTTATTTGAACATCTATATTTTTGAATCTTTCTTCAACTTTATGTAAGTATTCCATTTTTTTACTTAAAAAGGATTCCATGTCATCCAACACTTCCAATCGTTTCACTTCTTTATCTAATTCTCTTAATTCAACAAATGCATTGGTGATTTGCCCAATTATAACGTACATTGGTCTAACACATCCTTGTAATGGGTCTGAAACAAATCCTGAATCTACAACCTCAATGATTCTTCCATCACTTTCGTTTTCGTTTTCATCATCATGATACCCTTCATCATAATTGATATCCAAAACCTTAAAATAATCCTTCATTTTAAACAACGTTCCTTTTTCATAACATAATGACGACAACACATCATGATATAAAAAATTGGAAATCAACCATTTTGCTTCTTTTGAATTCTGAAAACTTTTCGATAAGAACTCACCTAAACTTTCATTTTTCGATTGTTGCTTGATAACTTGATGTAACTTTTTGAAATATTTATACCAGTCTTTAACATCGCCTACACAAATCTCTGCTGCACAAAGGATAGTATAGAATGAAATCAATGACAGTTTATCGATCTCGTTAGTCAAACTACCTTTCGATAATTTATCTTCCCATGCAGTAATTGAATTTTGGATATTTTCAAGATGAATTTTATTTTGATCTTTCATCCCCGTGAAAAACATGCCTGCCCACGAAATTAATGCATGTAATATAGACTTATTCCTTTCTGCTAATGGTAAATATAAATTTAAAAAATAGTTGGATTCCTCAGGCAAGATGGAAACAGTTTTTGCAACATAATTTCTATAATAATCTAAATATGTTATTTCCATTTCATTTAAATCTGATAAAACATTCAATGAAGGTGTTGCATTAATTGTTAATTTGGGTGAGAATATACCATTTTCAAGAATTATGGAGTTTTTCAAGGATGATAGTAAAAATCTAGGACTTCCCGCTTCATCACCATCTTGCTGATCTTGAGTGTCAAAATCAAATACATTGGACAATGATTGTAATGGTAATTCACCCACTTCTTCTTCATATAATGGATGCTTGTCATCTGTGATATTACGTTTGCTGTTACTATTGTTATCAGAGATACTCAGCAGTTCTTTTAGTTCATGAAATATACCATTGTGACTTTTTGATGAGGGCGAGAAAATTACAGAAGGAGATAATAGGCACTGGGTTGGTGACCAATTTGTTAATTCTGTAGTGGATGGAACCTTTGATATTGGCAGGTCTTCTGGTGCATGTAATTCAGATAATTCAGATATTTCAGGAATATCTGGTTCATCAGGATTAATTAAATCCATAATTGAAACAACAGCTCTGGAGGAATGCTTATCTAAATCGGAAACAACATTTGTATTTTCGATTGGCGTAACTGTTCTAGTACTTGAATCTGAATTAGAACTAGAACTTGAACAAAAGCCTGGGCTAGAGCAGGAGCTACAGTTAGAGGGTTTTGAATTTGAAATTGAAATTGAAACTGAGCCATTTTTATAAATTTGAGTAGTATTACTCTTCTTATTCTTGGGTTTTTCTTTATCATCATCTGTATTACTGGAACTCTTTCTTTTCTTGCTCTTTCTTTTCTTGTTCTTTCTTTCAGTTCCCGGTTCTCTCCAAACACAAATAATACCAGCTTTTGAGCAAATCCCACAAATTGGTTTAACTTCATCACATCTTTTCTTTCTTCTTCGGCACTCATTACATCCGTATCTTGATCTTGTAACAGTGCCTAACCTTGGCTTCTCATCGATGAACATATCATGAAATTCAGATAACGAGGTGTTTATTGGTTCATTATCCTCCGTTGTTTCTGTAGGCAGATGCTTTTCATCAACTAATCTTAGGTTCTTGTGAAAGTCAAAGGTCGTAAACATGTTGTCGTTATCATAGGCTTAATATCATGAAGAAAACAAAAAAGAACGGGTTCTATATAAATCAAAAAATTGTGCCTATACCTTCAGAATGCTTATCTACAAGAGAAGCTGTCCTTAATTAACTGGGGAAAAACTGAACGGGTCCAATACAACTCCCTAGGAATCCCAAAATTGGAGAACCAGGGAAGATATTCCGATAGCGTTGAGAGCTCAAAAGCTTATCATTTATTATGCCCATATCCGGTAATTAGCGCCTCAGAAATCTCCCACTTTCCGATTCCCTTACAAACACATTTTTTAACTTCTCGCGGGGTGAGACTGAAATTTCTGATAAATTTCATGGAATAAATAAATAATTTAGGAATTTCTTTAAAAGAAGAAAGAAAGGAGCAATGCAATGTTTTACGTAGCCAAATACCGGTTCTCCCATGCGGCCAGGTCTGAATATACAAATCTGGCTTTTAATATGGTAATCAAAGTTGCAACCAACAATTAAAATATTAATATTTTTATACTAATACACGTTCTCATTCTTCAAGACCAGTATATTTACTTGTAAATTAACTGAATGAATCATATTAAGGCAAAAAGCCTTAATATAGGAGTTGTAAGTGTAGTAAGCTTGAAAATGAGTGAAAACGCTAATAGCTGGCTATGCCATAGAAATCAAGTCAAATAAAATTGTGTGAGCCAGTACCTTTTTTTAAGAAGGAAAGAAGTCAGACAGGCGGTGTTCATAGTTCAAGTTCGTTCTTCTTGATGTATGCTTTAGCTCTTATTAATTGGTTATATATATATAAGGAACAAAATTAATATAGTTATTCTAACCGAAGCAAGAGTAAACAAATTAGAAGAAAAGGAAAACAAAGCAAACAAACAAACCCCTTCAATGACAACCTGAGTTTTTTTTTATTTTTAGAGATATAATGCAGATTATATAAGTCCAAAGACAAAAGATCGACATAATGAATCTTGAATGAATTAAATTTAAATTAAATAAATATTAATAAATATGGAAGAAGGCTATAAATAAAATACAAGATAGAACGAACAAAACAAAACACAATGGATATATGAAAAAATAGGAAAATAGGATCACCAAGTATGATTTTCATTCCAAAATTCATCCAAATCACTCAGTTGAGTTCTAATGGACTTAGTTAGGCCTTCAGGACAACATGAATAAATTCTTCTCTTTAAAGTACTTTCGTTTGGTAATAATTCATCTATACTTGGTTTGCCATACTTAATATTTAACCCTTTAAAATGATCATGAGAGGAATCTGCCGTTGACGAGGTATCTAATTTTTCAGTACTGTTAGCAACCTCAAAAACTCTTTTAGTTTCTTCAGTGTTTTGATATTTGGTATAATAAATCATGACATCCATCCCATTCTTGGATAACCATTGTAAATTATCTTTAACTAATTCAACTTGCTTCATATCATTAATCAACCAATTCAATTGATAGTTAACAATAGACTTTCCCTTATTAAGTCTATCGTTGAAGAAAGTTAGAACAGAAGCAATACCCAAACCACCCGCAATACCAATAACTTTATCAAATCCAGAATCATCAGATGTTTGAACTGGTATTTGGCCATAAGGACCATCAATTAAAACTTTAATAGAATCTCTGTTAGCTAACTTAGCCAGTTTCTTAGTAAGACCTTTCTTACACTTCAGATACAAAACTAATCTATTACTAGCTTTGGTGGATCTAACTAATGAGAAAGGATGTGATTGCCATGACATGTAGACTGGAGTTAAGAAATTCAGGTAAACATAAGAACCTGGATAAAAGCCAAAACCAACAGGTTCAATAAATTCTAATTTAATAAGGTCGTCACCAAAAGCATCAATTTTAACAGTATTAGCAAACCCATTCTGGCAAATTCTGAAAATTCTACAAACTCTGTCAAACACCAAAATAGCAGCCATAGAATAAACCCATCCCATCCATCCTAAAGTTTCGCAATGTTTCCACATTGCAGCAACAAATAAGATGGAAAAGGCTTTATGGAAGAACAAGAAACATTCATAAAACAAAGTTCTGAAAAATTCAATTGATAAACCTAACATTAAACCAATAACGATACTTCCAACAATACCCCAGTAGAAGTATTCATCAGCAGCCCAAACAGCATATCCACCACCATCTGCAGTGCCAGCATAATAGGTCCAAATAACTGAATGAATAAGAGCCAATATGGAGAAAATAATAGCAACAAATTTATGGAATTTAATCATGGTTGTATGTGGCCACCAGCCAAAATATTGAAATGGGTTGTTCCTAATACCCATCAAGTAAATCACAGGCATGAGCGAAAAAGCAATGATATCAGTTCTATAATTTACACTATCAAGGGTTAAAAACCATTGATTGTATAAATAAGAATTAACATCTAAATCATAACCAATACTGCAACATAAAACAATCAAGACAAAGAACATAAAGCAAATAAAGACTTCTAATCTATTTAAGCCAAAGAAACCCCAATCATGCTTATAAGTCATGTGTTTGTTGAATTTTTGTCTGGTTTCATAAGAAACGTATTTATAACCAATGTAATTGTAAATACCAGCTAAAACAATTACAGCAATCCAGAAACCAACACAAGCCCAACCTAATCTTTCACACATACTGACCCAATAATTCCACTCTCTGAAAGTGTGCCACCATGGTTGGAAAGTTGCATCGTCGATGTACATTGGAGCAGTGATATTATCAGTTTTGGAGAAAGTCTTCGAATCGACAAGGTAACTAGTAGCATTTAGTTGATATGTTTTCATATCATCAACACTATAATCAGTCATAGCTTTGACATTACATCTACCAACAATGTGCTTATAAGCATGATTCATTTCTCTGGTTGAATTTGCATAATCATGGATACAGTTAGTCATCGAACCCAACCAATCTATGTTTGTACATTGGCATTTCCATGTTGATGAGGACATATGACCACCAGCTGCAGAACAATCCCAATTCAACTTTCTGAAGAAATAAATACAGGAAGCAGCAAGATGCGAGTCGTACATAGTTAACGACGACACGAATGGCACCAACGTGAGTGTAAACAGTAAAAGTTGTGGTAACCTCATTTTATATAGTATTATTCTTATAATGAGAGAACTGTTTGTTGCTTGAAATGTCGAATCCTGCTAGAAAACCATCGATTCTATTAGTAGAGATAAGGAGGAATCCAGAGGGCTTAAATATCATTATTTGGAAATTGCAACTTTTGTTGATGGAAGTGATAAATGGAGAGATCCTGAAAAACGAGCAAATTAACTTGACAACGGCGCTTATGTAAGCGCGGACCCTTGCGCCGCAGAGACCGCTAGTGAGAAAATTATTATTGGAAAGGCCGCTCGGACGCTAGTTGCTGAATCTTTGTCTAAAGCTATTCAGGTCGTAGATAGTTAAAATATACTCTGAGTCGACATACTTTAATATACTGAAACAAAGAAGAAGGTGATGATGTTTCATTTGCAACTATTTCAGTTCAATTCCTTGCGTATATTGAAAAAAAGGATTAAGGAGAATAGGCTACCCTAATTCAGAAAGCATGGCTTCTTCTGTTTTCAGCCTCGAATGAGCAAATTACAGTAGAGGATTTAATAAGCTCATCATAACAAGATTTGTGGTGAGATGATTTTAAGATTACGCTCCATGAAGACTGATACATAGATAGGCACTAATCCATTAGTGTATATGAGGCACTTACTTAATGTAAGGGCTCACTCAAGTTTAGACCCTTACATTACCTAGCCTATCACAATCTACTAATTTGAACCCTTGCATTAACTGTCTGAATTCTTATCAATTATAACGAAATCAATAAAGTGTCATTTGGCCATGCACTCAACTGCAACTGAAGCCTTACCATACAGAGCTTCTCAGAATGAAACGAGCAATTTTACAAACATAACTTTTTTTTAAATATTTTCGTAACTATAAACTATAAGAGAAAAACGCAAACATATATATAACAACAAAAAAGCCAAAGACCTAGAAAAAACAGAATAGAGAATGAAATGAGAGAATTAACGAAAAAAAAAAAAAAACTAATATACAAAATTTCATTTCAGTGACATGATAAACAATTTAATAATCGTTTTTGTTTTGAAATTTATATAGCGACTGAAACAAATGAAATTCCATTCGATTAACGTAAAGTCTTGATGAATGTATCCAAATTATACTCTTCTTCATATTGAGATTCATCCCAAAGTTCTGCCAAGTCATTAACTGCTGATCCAGCCTTACCAGTTAAACCAGTATCGTTAGGAACAACCTCACCTAATTCATTCAACTTATCACCATTAGTCTTCTTATCATTACCGGTTTCACCACCGTTACTGTTATCATTTCTTTCAATTTCAGTAATCTTATCTTCATCATCAAATAAGTCTAATAATTGCTCAGTATCCATAGAAGCTAAGCCTGCGTTCTGCTGATTAATAATGGTAGAAGCAATATTCATCTTGAATTTTTGTAAACCCATAATCTTTTCTTCCAAAGTATCCTTGGTAATTAATCTATAAACATTAACAACCTTCTTTTGACCCAATCTATGGGCTCTATCCATAGCCTGTAAATCATTCATTGGATTCCAATCATGTTCAACAAAAATAACTGTATCGGCACCTGTTAGATTCAAACCTAAACCACCAACTTTGGTAGTTAATAATAAAACATCTATTGAAGGATCATTATTGAATTTTCTAACAACTTCTTGTCTAAATCTTGGTTCAGTTGAACCATCCAATCTCATATAACTAACTGATGGCATATGCTTCTTTAATAAGTCGTTTTCAACAATATTTAACATATCCTTCATTTGACAGAAAATTAAAGCACGATGTTGAGCAATAACATTTTCATTAACATTACTTGAAGAAGTAATACCAATACCACATTCTTGCAATAGATTTCTCAATGACATTAATTTAGGTGAATGCTGAATATCACTTATATCCATCTTAGAAGCGTGTAACATTGACATAGCTTCTTGATACTGAGGATGATCAGGAGTTAACACTAATGAGGGATGATTACATAACTTTCTCATATATTGTAAAACTTGGAAAATATGCTGCTTACCTTGTTTTTCGTTACCTTTCAAGTCAGCTCTGATTGGTGATTTTTGCTTATGGATGAAATCTTTATACAGTTGT
Source organism: Ambrosiozyma philentoma (assembly GCA_003707675.3). NCBI lineage: Eukaryota > Fungi > Ascomycota > Pichiomycetes > Pichiales > Pichiaceae > Ambrosiozyma > Ambrosiozyma philentoma. Next base: position 154,864 of record PPKZ03000021.1, read on the forward strand.
CTTTGTAAGTGAGAAAGTTCACAATAATAATCTTGAATAATCTTTGGAGGTAAATCAGATAGAACATCTTCTTTCAATCTACGTAGCATGAATGGTAACACTTGTTTATGTAAAGACTCTAAGGCTAACGCGCCAGCTTCTTGTTCTTTATCACCCTTATTTGTTCTAGACAAGGCAATTGGTTTAGCGAACTTGTCATAAAATTGTTTCTCAGTACCTAAGAAACCAGGCATCAAAAAATCAAACAACGACCAAAGTTCTACAACATTATTTTGAATTGGAGTACCAGATAAGATTAATCTATGTTCAGCATTAACCTGTTTAACAGCTTTGGTTAATTTGGTACTAGCATTCTTAATGATATGACCTTCATCTAAAACACAATAATTATAATCGATAGGAGAAATATATTGTAAATCATTACGAACAACATCATATGAAGTAACAACAACATCGACTTGATTTAATTGTGACCTCAAACTTGATCTAATGGATGGCGAACCAGCATAGACCAACACTTTCAGGAATGGCGCATATTGATCAAACTCCTGTTCCCAATGACCAGTTAATGAAGGAGGGCAAATAATTAAAGAGGGTAATTTTCTAGATTCGATAGCACCGGTTTTTGCAAACGCTTCGGCTCTCAGGTGGTGATCACTTGAAACAATACAAATAGTTTGCAAAGTTTTACCTAAACCCATATCATCACATAAAATACCATGCAAGTGATACTTATTCAAGAAGTATAACCAATTAATACCTTCTTGTTGATACTTTCTTAAACTTGCTTTAATAGTCACCGGTAATTCAAATGGTTTGATCTTAGATGGATCCATCATTTGCTGAATGAAATCTCTTTCTCTATCTCTACCTTCTAATAATTCAGCAGGCATATCAACAGGATCAGGAATACCAGCTTCTAATGGAACCAATTTAATAATAGATGCAAAAGTAGTAGTGGCTAAGACACGAACATCATTGTTAGCATCACTCATACGACCTAAAACTGGAACAATTAAAAAAACAACATAAGGCAAAACATCAGAACCCATAACATTACATAAATGGAAAACGCATTCAATGGCACCTTGTCTCTGTTTCAAGTCTAAAGCATTACCTAACATTGGTAAAATTTCTTTAACTAAAACTTGGAAACCAACAGTTGGAACAGTTGAACAAACAGTGGCAAAACATTTAGATGAAGAATAACGGAAAACTGAATACTTGGATTTCAAACCTGTAACTAAAACATGCAATTTGTCCAAAATCTCACCACGTAGAGATTTGTCTAAAGATTTAAATAATGATCTAATCAATTCTAATGAATCAATAGCAGCTTGTCCTTGAATATCATCAATTGAATCAGTATCACCATTATTATTGAAGACATTTAATGAATCAAACATTAAACTTTTAATCTTTGGGATTTTTTCAAACAAATCACTCTTGTATTCACCAACTAATTTTTCAAGGCCCATCTTAGCACCTCTTCTTTTAATCTTAGCCAAGTAAACTTCCCTGGCAGCAGCAGCTAATTCAACTTGGTCTGAAATAGTTTCTTCTTTTCTTAATGATAAAACGGCATCACTAAAACCTTTATTTGGAACAAATTCGGGAACTTCAGAAGTATCAACACATAAGAAACCGCATAAATTCTTAATAACCTTGTTAGCAGCACCAGATTTACCGTTGTTGTTCAATTGTAAAATCAATTCAGCAACACCTTCAGCTGTTCTCTTTTGAAGTGCAGGAGATTCTTCGTTCTTAATACTATCCATTAACGCTCTAATAACAGGGTTCAATTTCTTTGGCAAGCCATTTAAATTAACAGAGCAAGAAGCAAATGAAGATAAGATACCAGTAGATCTAGAAGTGGCAGTGGATTTAGCTTCGGAAATACCCATGTTTATTCTATGTTTAGCATCTTGTAAGGCTTGCAATGAAGTCATTTTATAAATTGGGGGCATACCTTTCAATAGCTTTTCATAATATTCATTAATAACTTTTTCAGCAGTTTCAATACCAAATGCATCTGGACCAGCTTCTTTTTCGCCTTGAACTAAAACAGCTAGAGTTGGAATTTTAGAAGGTGAAACTTTACCTTGCTCTCTGAAAACTTGGAATAACTGTAAGCATTGGGTTCTTAGACCTTTAAGAGTTGGGACAAACTCACGGAATGAAGGATTGGAATCAGGTGATGCTAATGAATTAGTCAAAATAGGCATAAATAAATCAATAACATCTTGACCGACTGGTTTACCCAATCTTCTAATTTCTTTAACGTATTCATCCAAAACAATCGATGCAAATAATCTTGGAGTTGAATGGTGATCTTTTAAAAATTTGAATAATTTATTAAAAACGTGCAATAAACTGGAGTTATCAGAATAAATAGCTAATGTTTTACCCATAGCTGAAGCAGCAGTTAATCTTGTTTTAATTAAAACCTCATAACCAACTAAGGTAACATCTCCATTTATAACAGGCGCATCAATGTTGACTTTCATATCATATTCAGAATCTGGAATACCGATATTATTGTTAGATTTATTATTATTATTATAGTTCACAGGATCCAGTGATTTTCTTTTTTTAGATTTGTTGTTTTCATCAACACTATAACCAGTTATTGGAAGATCTTGAGCAGTTAAAGTGTGACCACTTGGACGTAAAATATAGTTGGTGTTCATTGAATAGTTAAATCTAGCAACACCAATTGGAGTCATTAATAAAGCTAGTAAAGGAGTAACATGTTCTTTAAAAATAACATCCATAGAACCAAATTTGCCTTTAGAAATTTCATTGATCAAAGATTGATAAACGTCCATTGATAATTGCAAAACTTCAGGGTTTTGTTCAACTAATAAATTTTGGAAAATTAATCTACAAGCTTTACCATCAATCCAATTCTTAACGGTATCATCTTGAATGTTTAAAAATGCTTGTAAAGTTCTTAAAACCGATTTTCTAACGGATGTGATTGAGTGCCTTAAAAATGGATATAATCTTGGAATTAAATTTTTAAAACTATATGAATTATCTTGAAGTGCATATTCTTTAACTCTTTCTAAAACTTCTCTATGAGAACATAACTTAGCTAACAAATCCATAACTGAACCAATAGAAGCAGACAAATCATCTTTCAAATCTGTTAAACCATTCCAGATAACTTTAACAATTTGCAAGACTAAATCTAATTTTAACTTAACAAGTTTATCAGTAATTGGAATTAAAGTAGAAGCAGCAACACTTTCAACATCATCATCTGAATTTTCATTTAATGAATGTAAAACCATTTCAATAGTACTATCTAATAGTTCAGGATGGGTAGTAAACAGATCATCACGAATACTAACAAAATATCTTAAACCAAGCATGCCACCATGCTTAGCCTCCCAACAAGGGGTCTTAATACCTAAAACATTTAAATCTTGTTTAATCAGACTTGTCAAAGCATAGAAAGCTTTAATAACAGTATCTTCAGGTAAATGTAATAGCAAAGCACCGAACGCTTGACAAGCATTCTCTCTGACAGGAGCAACAACAGTATCTGAAACATAATCGCCAAATCTATCCAAAGCAAACAATGTAATTAATCTGACGCATAAATCTTCTAAGGTTCTCTTGTTTCTTCTATCATTTTCTTCGTTAGACTTGCCCTTAACTCTACCAGCACCAGTAGCCTGATATTTAACCAATTCTCTTAAACCCATGGCAGCTCCATGTCGTATTTCCCACACATCATTAAATAAATCTTTTGTTAATAATTCAAAGACACCTTGGAATTGCCAGACAAAATTAGTATACTTTGCATGTTCTTGCAAAATTGGAGAAATTTGAGGAACCTTTTGTTCAACAACCAATTTGCCATCACTTTGAGAAGTCATATCAATATTTGGAGTATTTTTACCATTTGAAGAAGATTCAGAGCTGGTTTCATCTTTAATTGTTCCATCCTGGGTCAATTGCCTGCTAACTGAGGATTGAGATAAATCAACTGGATTATGGTTTCTCGAATTATTTGACCGAGCGAATTTAGCTTTACGCTTAGCCATTGCTTTCATTCTTGCAGACTGCTGTGAAGAAGGAATTGGCCCATCGGATACTTCCTTCTTAATAACGGTAGTTTCTTGTTTAACTGGAGATGGCTCCTCTTTAATTGGCGGCTGTCTGTCTAAACCTAGTTTTTCAGTGAATGCAGTTTTTAATCTTTTATGGTCTGGATTAGCCTCATCTGTGGGATCATTGTTGTTATTAGATGGACTGAACTCTGTACCTGAACTAGCTAGTAAAACTTTACCACAATTTAGAACTTCAGCTAAAGACCAATCATCAAATGAAATCAATCCATCATAATATTGCTGTAGTAATTTTTTCATTTCAAGCTCTTCTTCTTCTTCTTCTTCTTTCTTAATATTAGTGTATTCGTCATCATGATCTTCTTGTTTAACTTTATCATCGTGATCGATGTCCATTTTATCATCTTCTTCGTTAGGATTCCAATTGGGAGCATAGGATACTATACCACCAAAAGCCCTGGCTGCAGAAACTCTTGTTTCCCATTTTTTATTTTGGAGAAATGGGTATACTCTGGACAATAGGTTGAGGATCTCTTCAGGGTGCTGTTTGGCCAAGTCGCTGAGCTGGTCAGCAGCCGTGTCCCTGATGAATCTGGTAGACCCAGTTTCTAGTAAGACGACCAAACGTTCTAGTCTGGACATGGTCGTGAAATTGGAATTGGAAATTGGATGTGCTCTGTTCGAGTGTGATTCAATTAAGTCCCCGTTGGTTCTGTGTTGTGCGAGAAAGTCAAAAAGACGAGAAATGGGCCTCTTTAAATACTTCACAAATTTTTCCCCTTTTTTCCCTTTTTCGCACCAAGTGGACTGAAGTTCAACAAACAACAACACACAGCAGTGAAACTACTCACCACAGAGAAAAGGGCAACACTACGCTGGAAATACCCCGACACGCTCCAATGGGCCTTTTAGACGCTATATACATCATAGATGACAAAGAGTATGTTGTTCTAGCTCTCATTTGAACCCAACAACAACCCTCTTCTCTTCGAAACTTGCATACTAACCTAACCCTAACCTATGGATGGCTACAGTACCCAAATCTTTGAACACATCTTGAACACCTCGACTCCCACTTTCTATTACATATACAGTCAGCTAGAGGCCAAACGAAGACACTGTGCTTTGAGTAACTCTGTTGATGTTTCCAGTTTAACCTCTGTTTTTGATGAGGCCACAGCCGCCACTCTTGATCCAATAGTTCAATTGGATGCAAACTGGCAAATAGTTTGGATGAAAGTTGGATCTTTAGTGTATCTTATCCTCAGTTCTGTTTCTCCAGGGTATCTTGAAGTGTACAGTGAAGATGAAGATGAAGGTGATGATGAAGAAGAAGAAGGTGTGGATGGCGGAGAAACTGTTAGAAATGAAAAGAGTAAAGTGGAATTATCAAATCATGTTAACCCATTACAATACTTCCAATTCATCAATCAATTCATAGATATCTGCAAGATTTTCATAGGAATAGACAAATTGACCCCTGGTAGAGTAAAATCAAATGGACACAAACTAATGCTAATTCTACAAGAAATGGTTGACGGCTCAGTCCCATTAATCACAGATTCTAACCAATTACAAGAGTTACTTCCTAATGATAGCATAATCAAGAAACTTTTAAGCACAACAAAGCAATTACAACATTCAGCACAAAGTTCAATCAACACGATAGCCCAAAGTTCTTCCATAATGCCCCAATCCCAACGTTCTTCAATCTCTTCAGTGTCAGCTGGTGGCGGTGGTGGTACCGCCATAGGTGCTGGATCGAACTCCTCAACCTTAACTACATCAATTTTAGAGAAATCAGGTAATCAAACACCATGGAGACAGATCAATGCCAAACACACACAAAATGAGATGTTTATAGACATAACAGAAACAATTAACTTAATCATCCCGTCTTCCAAGTCAATTGGGGGTGTTTCTTCATTCAACAAGACTTCATCATACTACAACACAGACTACACTAAAACTTTCCATAAAAGAAGTCAACCATTACTAGCTACCATCAACGGTGCCATCGACTTCAAAAGTTCCTTATCTGGCCATCCTACAATTGAGTTGTTACTATCGTACGGTGGTAATTTAGGCATACCTTCTTTCCATAGGTGTGTTAATTTAAACACGTGGAGTAAGAATCCAGGAACGTTGATGTACGTTCCACCTGAGGATAAATTCCGACTAATGGACTATCAAATCAACTTATTGGACAACAATCAACTCGGAAACAATATCTGGAACAATATTGGTCTAGTGGACGTTGATTTAATCACCGGGTTAGGATCATTCAAAGATGAATTTGAAATTAGAGTGAATATCAAATTAGTATCCACAGTTAAAACCATCGAAGACTTGAAAATCGAAATCTACCCTCCACATGTCATTGCCAGCACCAACACCGACGACGACGATGACCAGGAACCTGAATTATACATCGTCAAAATAAACAGACTAACACATGGTGACCTCCAATTCAAAAACGGGAAGTACAACTGGGAGTTTGATAAACAGCAAGTGACTGGTGTCTCATGCATTTTAAAGGGCCAATTACTAAAAGAAGAAAGCCTAGGAGATTCCCACCCCCAGCACGACAGCGATGACTTAATGGACTCTTACAATGAACCATCATCTACAATCTCCCCACAGAAAGTTATCAAACCAAGATTTATCAAAGTCAGCTACTCTAACAAAGGATGTGTTCCAAGTAACCTGAAAGTGAAGTCATTACGGGTTTTATCAGGGTTGAAATCAACCGTTAAGCCATTCAAAGGTGTCAAGTATATCAGTAATACTGGAGATGTAACACTTCGTTAACACACTCACTTGATTCTAAGCGTGGACATGTGCTCAGTATGTGATGTATACACAGACCAGATACACATATGTATATGCACGAACTACATGAATAGGTGAATAGGTGGAAACGTGAAAATCAATATATATATATATATATATATATACATATATTAAACTTTTAAAACTTTATCTAAATAAACCAAAACTCTTTCTAAACTTTCTCATGCATGTATGCGTGGTATGCCTTAATTCAGAATAGGATGGAAGATGTAGTAATTAATGTCATTTTGTAATAATAACCTTTTTTAAAAGAAACGCACAAAATACTCATATATATTGCACAATGCAGATACAAATAAGAAATAGAAGAACATGAAACAACAAACTAAAAGTACTAGAGCAAACAAACGACAAAAAAAATGAAATATAAAATGAAATGAAAAAACAAAGTAGTATTTAAAACAGTAGAAATTGAGGTAGTAAAAAATAAAATCTCTGGATATATGTGTAATTAAGAGCAAGAACAAAAACACAAAATGTAAGAATATTTTTTTTCCAAAAAAAAGCACAAGGGAAACAAAAAAAACACACACAAGAGAAATAAAAACACAACAGAGAACTAGAAAGAAAATGTAAGTAATAATAATAAAAGTAATAAAAAATACACAGTCTTATAGTTGAGCAAGCCATAGTGGTAATAGTAATTGGAATAGGAATAGGAATAGGAATAGGAATGGGAATAGGAATAGTAGTAGTAGCAGAAATTGTAGTATGGTATTGTATCTATTGTATTGTGATCAAAAAATTGTCTATCGGTAGCATCAATCAAATTATAATAATAATAGTAATAATAAAAAGTTAAAGAAGAAACGCAAGCTTTATGTATAATCGAGATAGTTTTCGTGTTTTGTTTTGGGTTTAAGTTCGGGGCTTCATAACAATAAATAAAATGGAATTAAAACATAATCAACAATAATAACCAATGTCCTTATTTGTTAACTCCAACTCGACTTTCTCTTTAACTTCAAACCCATTCTGCAAAACATCCATCAACTGTAAATAATTCTCAACAACATAATCAATCTGTGGGATCTCCTCAACCAAATGCTGGTTATCTTTATGCTTCATCAAAATCAAAGCACATCCAGCACGCAATCCAGCAAACATATCATCTCTGGAATCACCAATCATGATCAGGTTTTTGGTATCAACCCCCCAGCATTTAGCTATATGTTGTAAAGGTTTTGGACTTGGCTTGGCTGGTTCGAAGGATCTTGTTAATATCGGTTCGTTGAGTTTCAAGCCCGGTAGGTGGTTTTGGATTAGGTATTGCACGGGCTTGATTAGGTTTCTTGTACAAATGGTGCATTTGACATCTGGCTGATTGTTGGTCATATAAGTGAAGAATTCATAAAGCCCTAGTTGAGGTTCCATCTCTAGCATTGTGTCTTCTTCGATTTGTTTGACTAGTTCACTAGCCTGTCTTTTCTCTTCACCTTGTAGATGGTCTATGTAGTTCAAGATGTCTATCGGCTTGTTTAGGATGCCTAGGGCCTCTCTCATCTGTATAAACATGTATGTTTGTGGTTTTGTTAGGGTACCATCCATGTCGAATATGATCCCCTTGATTTGGAGTTCGTTCGGGTTTGTAGCCGAAGATGGCTTCAACACCATTTTTTTATGTTGCTGTAAAGAGGTGGTAGTGGTGGAGTCATCAGCTAATGTTGAGGTGGTCATGATTACCGAAGAAGGTGTTGCTGTAACTGTAGCCGCCATACTTCTGTGTCTGAAAGTTCTAAGCATAGGTTGAGTATTTATAAAGAAAAGAAGAGGGTGTGTATAAAGTAGAATTAAATCTGATACTGAGTGAGCAGCCAATTCAAATTAATTCCAATTGCAACGATGAGTCTTGAGAAGAGAAGTTGAACTAAAACAGACAGAATGAGGGATCTTTATATATAAGAAAGAGCTTCTGGTTCTGGAGGAAAACTTTTCACAAAACACCGGCTCTGCCTGGGGTTGTCCTGGTAAATGATCGGTGTGTTGTCCGTTAACCTTCTTCCTCAGACTTCCACCTGAACAACGTCTTCGTTCTTGATCGTTCTTGATCAACTCATTCCAATGCAGTGAATGTGTCCAGCCTCTCTAGACAATCCGGAATCAAGATCAAGGCGGTATATACTCTAGCTAAGGTACCTTTTATGTAATTAAATCTTAATTCAACGCACGTATTGGCAGTTGACAGTGTATCGTATCATGATTGTGGGTTGCTTCAGGTTCCGTTCACTAGGCCAGTTTAAGGTTCAAGGGTTAATTTTATCTCCACTCATTAATAGACTGATCTTTGCACCTACACACGGGCACATGAGCTGAGAAACCTACTGGAAACCACTGGAGAACCTGTTGGGCCCACAGAACAGTTTGTAAGTCTGTCATAAAACATTGGTGCCTCTGATGCCTAGTCCACGATAAGCAGTGCTAGTTCCAGACTAGTCTAGCACCGTTTCACCTGGCCCAAACACTAGCTCCTTTAAGCGCAAACCCAATTCCAGTTGAGATCAGGCCGTCCTATAGGCTGCTAGATATGACTGGAATCATTTTGGAGGAGACGTAGGGGTGGTCACTAGTACGGCGCCTTCCCAGAAACCCAGAAAGATGGATGACTCAGTTAAGTTATCTTTTGGTCTATATGTGTGTTGATGTCATGGCTCTCTCACTATGTTTCTTTTCCTTCCCCAGACTGTCTTATACTCCAGAATCCAGAACTGCTTCAGAGACTTGCTTGCTGTTTACTACTGTTTCTCTCTTTCTATGACTTTCCACCACTCAGTCATAGATCCTCAAGTAGCAAGCACCAACCTGGAAACTACAGTAGAACTCCAGAACATTTAAATAGCTCCCCATTTAGCCCCTGATTCAACCTCGAACACCTGATGATCACAAATCTACACATAACATTCCTCCAATTCAACGGTAAAACAGCATTTTTCCCTCAGATAAACTAAACTATATTTAGTCACCATGTCCAATTTCTTGAACAAGCTCACTGGCAATCACGACGACGACTCCCACTCCCACACCCAACAAGGGGGCCAACAATACAGCGACCAATACGGCGGTTCTAGCAGCGGTTCCGGTTTAGGTGGTGGTTCTGGTGGTTCTGGTGGTTCTGGTGGTTCTGGTACCAATCAAATGGGCCAAATGGATCAAAGTCAAATGGGCGGTACCGGCTCTCAGTATGAGCAGTACTCTAAGGACGATAACTTAGGAATTGGCCGTGGCAGCCAATTGGACGCTTCCGACTACCCACATTCTCACAAACAACAGGGCCAACAAGGCTACCAACAGGACTTTGCCACCACTCAGCAAGGCCAGCACAGCGGTTATGGTGGCCGTAACAGCCAGCAAGACTCGTCTGATTTCGCAACCAGCCAACAAGGTAAACGCAGTGGATTTGGCTCTAGAGGTGAGTTCCAGGCTCAGTATGAGGAGTCTGGTAACGCTAGAGATGATGTTATGGGTATGGGTTCTGGTGGTAGAAAGACTAGATCCAACAGAAACTACTAGATTGATTCAATTAGTGGTTTTGACACCTTTGTTTGTCTTTCAGAGTGTTGCTTCCAGAGTCTCACTGTTTCTGCCTTTTGACTGAACAAAAAAAAACTATAATAAAAAAAAGTTTTAATGGTGGTATATATGTTCTTTTTAATTACCTGTTTGTTTGCTTTTCTTTTATGTAATATATGGGTATATGTTTTTACATTGCACATGTGAATATACATGCACATAACAATTGCAATTACGACTATTTAGTACATGAGTAATACCTGGACCGGCCTCTAGCTCTAGTTAAGTTACAACAAGCGAGCTGTAGCATATAGTTATTTGTCATAGACGTCTTTAATATATGCAGGCAGAATCTTCACTAACTTAGTCCTACTTACACCTGCCGACATTACCAGAAATGGTCATACATGACGACCATTTCAGTAATGTCGTGTACCATACAGTTCCCCACGTACAGCCAGTCCGTTTTGTCCAGATCGAAGTGTAATTGGTATCTATAATTTAGGAGATCCTAGATTATAAAGAAGATCTGAGTGGGTCGGTGGACTCACTCAAATAGGAATATCTTTCGACGGACAACGCTCGCTCTAGTAAAAAGCTTAAAGGAGTTTCGAGAAGTACAGGATTCCTGGATTCCTTTTACATTTTTGACTTCGAGAGTTCAAAGGTATATACAAGCACATGTCACGTACGTAGTTATAGATTCAAACTTAGGTTAAGCAAAAGAACACTCCACACCAGAAAATTAAGGGGCCGAAAAGAGGGATCTCGGGTCCCCAATTTCTCCATGATCGGAATTTGAGTTTGAGTTTGGGTTCGAATGGAATGTGTGGAATAGAACAACGTGAAAAGAACATCACAGAACACTAACACCACCCCCATGGTGCACATGCTATTGCCTATAACGATTCCCCTATACGTTATACTTACATGCATCTACTATATTTTGAGCGCAGAAAGATTGAAGTGAAAGACTTGTAAAAGAATAATTAAAAAAAAAAGAATGGAGAAAAACAAAAACATTATAAAAATACACACAGGAAACAGAACACATTAAAGGACTCAGGTCACTTAAAACTATAAATAAAGAAAGTGAATAAAAAAAAGGATTAATATAAAACAAAATTGGATAAATTACATTTGATAGTAGTGTATGCACAGAGTTTGGTGATAGGTCCTAGGGGGGATACAGTTGCAGTTCTACAGCAGTAGTAATAGTGGTAGTAATGGTAATGTATAATTAGCAGAGGTGTATGTAACAAAATTCGAAGGAATTTAATTGCCATAGCACTCATCGCCATAGCACTCATCTTTCTTATACTGAATCTTAATCACCGTTATATGGACAGGAACTTAACCTTCCGCCAACTGTCAACAGTAACCCGTCGACCCCGGATCCAGATGAGCTGAGATGCCACATAATTCATTTAATAGCAAAATTAGATTGATAGACCAAATAAGTGAAAATAATTTCGTGACAGTAAAAGCCCCCATATTCATTCAGGGAACAAAGCGAAGCACATGCGACAGAGCTGTACCGAGAAGCCCGGAGACAAATTGAAGAATAAAGTTGAAATATAGGGGGGGTGGGGAAAGGAAATATGAACAATATCGCAGTCATGCATATCATAGTAATTAATAACAAACAGTCGTATAACGTAAAGTACAAATCAATAGGAATAATAGCCTAGCGTAATATACACGGGTCAATCAAAACCATCCAGGAAAAACGATAGAGTTATTAATATTAACCACTAATTGTTAAATCTATTAGAATAATCATCATCATCAGACACTTTCAAATACACTGACGAAAACCAACCATGAGTGTTATCGTTATTAGTAGTAGCCAGCAAATAATTACTTGATGATCTACACCAATTCTGCAACACCGACAACGGATCAACGGAATTGTTTAGGCTTGTCTTGACGAACTTAATCTCATTTTCTCCGTTGCTGGTCATTTCAATCAATCTTTTTTCAACTTCTCTTATGAAGTGCTTGATTAGCTTGTTTGGTAGTTTTAAATCTAGTAGTCGAATCGTGTTTCTATCTATTGATTCTAATAATTGTTTTATTCTTAAGGAGTATTTGTCAATTTTGATAACTTTATTCAATTGGTTCATTGCTTCTAATAACGCTTTTGTGATTTTCAACACTTTATGGCATTTTAAAGTAATTAATGGTAGTAATGGTTGGATTTTGTAGATTTCAAAGTCATCCAATTGCTCATCAATTAAATTAATAATCTTCTTACAAATCTTGGTGATTTCTAATTCGGTTTTCAATATGAATTCATTGATGTTGCTGGTTGGTGGTGCATGTTGATGTAATGTTTGAGTTAATTCATAATAGAATGAAAACAACTCATTTGTGATTTTTAAAATATTTAGGAATTTAATATCATTATTTGTGCCCAGAATCTCAACTGGTTTGTTAACTTCGTCATTTGAAACATTGTTTGAGTTCGTCGATATTATAATCAAATTTAAACCAATTCTTAAAAATTCAATCGACACCTCAGGCTCTAAAGGTAACGATAGTATTTTTAAATAATTATTCAGAAATGGTTCATCAATTGATGAATTTAAAGTGGAGGATTTTGGCGTCCCAAAATATAATCCATAAATATTATCCAAGACTAACAATGTAATTATACTTCTAAATTCCAACCCTTCATATTTAGCTTGATACAGTTTCCAATCTTTCATAATACTAAATGAAATAGCAAAACCCAATGAATAATCATGACCGGATAAAATAACAGCATAATTCATTAAAACTAATGATTCCAAAAATATGATTCTAGTTGCTTCATTTTTATAAATGGTGGATTTATTAATGTATAATAAAGAAACCTGTTCAAAAAAACGAACAATTTTAGGGAATTCAATATTAATATCATCGGAATTAACAACTTGTAAAGAAGTTCCAAACAACTCGATGACATTCATATCATATTCGAAATTCATATTCTTTAAATGTTCAGTTATAGTTTGTTTTGCAGGTAAAATTGGGAATTGGTTATGCAACTTCGTATAATAGAGATCTAAATTGAAATCAATAGCCTTATAAAATTCATTAAATCGTTGCTTTAATTGATCTTGTCTAATTTGTAATGGACCACCCGTTGTGTTTGGAGACATTGGAGGATATACACTACCAGGTCCACCACTAATTGAAGTTCTGAAATTGACTCGTTCCATACCTTGATTTAAAGATTGTAAAGAGCCATGGGATGGTACAGGACTTATGGTAGTTTCTTTCGTAAACGAGGATCGTGGAGATCTACCAATTGGAACTTGCATACTTCTTCTTGGGTTGCTGTAATAATCGTCTTCTGAATCAGAAGTTGCAACAGAATCTATACCACCTCTTATCGAAGATCTTGGAGAGGATGCATTCATTATAATTGAAGTTTGTCTTGTTGTATTTGGTGGAAAAGTCCCACTTATTGAAGACGAAACTGAATCCATTGAACCACGACGTGTAGAACCACCAGGAGTTGTTGATATTGAATTTGAGGTAGATCCGGGAGCAAAAGATGGCATGTCCATTGGAACTCTCCAAAACATCTGCGGGGTACCTTGTTGTTGTTGTGATTGCTGTTGATGAGACTGACTTGAATTTGAATTTAAAGAACTTGAACGTTGTCTATTGTCAATTGGAGGCAAAATCGGGCCTCCAGTTGTCGGCGAGGACATTTTAGATAAAGGAGGTAAGATTACTTGTTGGAAATTTGATGTCTGGAAAGGTTGTGGAGAATGATTCATTTGGCCATTACCAGTCAAAGGAATTAGTGCAGGATATGTATGAGGTAAAGAAGTTGTACTATTGCTAGCTGAAATTGAACCGCTTTTGTTATGAGTCTTTTTAGAAGACGACGAGGAATCGTCAGAGGAATGACCTTTAGTGTAACCTTTGGAAGGTCCTCTTTTGAGTGGGACTCTAGTGAAAGTACATCTTTCACCATTTCTTTCACAATTTGTGCATATTTTCTCGACATGACTTGAATTACCATTAAACGTTGCGTTACATCTGACTTTTTTTCTTCGACATTCATCACATGCTCTAGACACCTTGCTTCTTTTTCTAGGAGGTAAATCACCAGTTGCTAAAGGGCTATTGTTGATAGACGTTGTCGAAGTTGAGGCAGAATTTGGAGGACTCGTCTGAGCCTGAGTCTGAGTCTGAACTTCTGAGCTGTTGCCAGTAGTTATTTGGTCCTCAGACTTCGTTTGGGAAGAGACGGGTATAATAGACGCAGAAGCAGGAACAGGGGAGTTATTCGTGAGCTGGTTGATAGAGATCGGGAGAGTCGTTGGAGAAGCTGTTGATGAAGAGACTGTCATTGGCTGTTGAGATTGTTGTGCTGCGTGAGGAACGTTGTCTCTATCTCTGTCTCTATCTCTGTCTCTTTCCATGTCGACGTCCTTATCCTGGGAGTTGAGCAAGGGCGACAACTTGCTGTCTTTGGATATCACCATGGTCCGGGTCTGTGTGGGGGGATTAGGAAGAGAAAGTGTGTAGTAAAGACGCTGGTGACAATGAGCTGTTCCTTTCCTGTCCTTAGGTCTGTTTCCCTTTTCTTGATCAGCAGCCCAGAGCTAATTTGGAAATACCCCGGAGAAACTCGCTGACTGGTCCCCAGTTATGGCGGGGGAACAATACGCTCCCCAGTTTGTCCATGACTTGCTCATGGCAGGTGCTCAGCTCGGGGTTTGTGAATCTCGCACGACCCTGCTAGGCCAGCCATTCCCTTTCATTTCCTTGAGTGGAAGGATGATGACATGTTACGGGCACAGAAAACGTTTCGGAGATTCGGAGCCCACGCATTATTTTGGATTGTATCGTCTGATTTAAATCGGTTTATTTCTATGCACCTATGCTCTTCGGACTACCCTTCGGACTACTCTAACAGAAATATTCAATTTCACAGGAAATCTAATTTAAATAAGTGCGTAGACGTTAATTTAACTAAATGTACGCACAGCCACTTAGCCAAGATTGAAAATATCCTTAATTTTTTTCCGATCTATTATGAAAGTTCGATCGTACAATTAACAATTCTCCCTATAGTTTCATTCTTATCACTAATACCCAAGACAAGCATCTAATTTTGAACCGCTACAGATCTCTCTGTTCATATATATATAACTTCGAATTGTATATATATATATATATATTTGGGAGGATAATCAGCTAATTTGTGAACAGACTGTATACTAGCTGCATATACACTCGGAAGAATTAACAATAAGACCCTGAATTAGGGTGATTACGTGAACGTTGAAAATAATTAAGTCACCCAACACCATGATGAACTTCATCAAAAGGGCCAGGAATCTATATCCCATACAGAAAAGAAGCAAACTGTTATCTTTTATAATTGGGTTATTTGCGTTAAGTTTAGACAATTTCAATGTTTCAGGAGGATTAACATCCACCACCAGTGTTCAAACCCATTTTAACTGTTCATCCACAGATGCAACGTGGGTCATTTCAGGCTATGCTTTGACTCTTGGTGCTTTCATATTGATATTTGGTAAATTAGCAGATATCTTAGGTCCGCATAATGTCTTTATCGTTGGCACTTTATCAACCATGGTTTTCGCTTTGATTTGTGCAGTTATTGAAAATTCGATCGCAACTCTGATCGTATTTAGATCTTTGCAAGGTATTGCTGCCGCTGCTTTGATTCCTTCTGGAATTGCTTTAACTGCTTGTTATTTCGGCAATGATAAAAAAGCCATGGGTTACGCTACGAAATTCTTGATCATTGCTATCAATGGTGCTTTTGGGTTTGGTACTGTTTTAGGAGGTGCTTTTGCATTGACTGATATTGGTTATAAAGCCTTTTTTTACTTTGTCTTTGGGGTTGCATTTGTTTCAGGTTGGTTGTTGTTTTTTTTTTATGGCTCCTGTGGAAAAAACTGAAGAACATAAAACTTTAAAATTAAAAGATTTGAATTATGTTGGTGTAATCTTGATAGTTATTGGTTTATTATTAGTAATCTTAGGATTAACTGAAGGTGGTAATAATTGGAAATCACCAAAAGCTTATGTTCCTTTACCCATTGGGTTCATTCTGATTACTGGCGTTGTCCTATTTGATGCTGTTTACATTAGATCTTATAGAGATAAGCATGCTAACAAAATTCCATTCAAGAACGAGGAATCTGATCAACCACAACCACAACCACAACAGCAACTAGTGGATCAAATAAACAAGGCCAAAACTAATACTGTTACACAAGAAGAAGAGCGACAAGACAAAACAGATTGGAGATTAACCATGGACTACTTATTCCCACCCGAATGCTTGAAAATCCCAAACTTCTTAGTTTTCCTATTCATCATGATATTTAACTTCATTGCATTCACAGTGCTACTAACCGGTTATTTCCAATATCACAACTTTATCGATGGCGATTCCACATTAATCTCGGCGTTAAAAATCTTACCTGCTTCAATCGGTATTATATTCGGGGCAATGACATACCGTGAAGAATACGTCAAAAAACTAGGAACGAAATGGTTTATGATATCATCGACCACTTTTGCATTAGGCACCTCCATATGGTTTTCTCGAGTTGATTTCACCGTGAAACACTATTATTTCAAATACGAAATGATTAGTTTTTTCTTGTATGGTTGGGCGATCAATTATTTCTTCAGTGTTTTCTTAAACTCAATTATGCAGAATACCCCTCTGCATCTACAAGGATCTGTTTCTGGGATTTATTGGACCGTGGGTCAGGTTGGCGTTGCTATTGGTGATGCCATTTTTGTTTCTGTTGCTGGTGAATTGTTCCCAGTTAAGAGTCATGATGAGAAGGTTAGGCTGCATAATAATATCGTTAAGGGTATTTATGTTGAGGTAGCTGCCGCTGCTGCTTCTTTTGTTGTGTCGTTATTTACGGTTGATACTGACGGAGATGATTGGAAAAGTTTGAATAACGATGATTTAGAAATGAATGTCGATGATCGATAAGCTTACTTTCCCTTCATTTTGTTTTTAGGTGGATATAGATATTTCAGTTCTTTTATAATATTTTTAATTGATGTTTATTTTGTCATATTATGATTTTGCATATATTTAAAGTTAATGAAAGAATGTGTGTAACGGCGCTCTTCTACACAATTTGTCGAAGGAATATGGGCCACAGAGAATTAACGCTAAGCCGTTCTAGTATAGTGGTCAGTACTCATCTTTGTGGCAGATGCGACCCCGGTTCGATTCCAGGGAACGGCATATCCTTTTTTTTTGTTTTTTTTGTTTTTTTGTATCGAAGTTATTCTATCTTGTAATCAGATCAAATTGTTAGGTTATCATTTGCGGATCATATTCAAAATCGAAGGGTGAAGGCTAAAGGGTAAATTATAAAACCAGGCAGATCTAAGTTTTAGTCTCAGAATATCGTCCTGCCTGGTTCGGTGTATTATCTCGATCGGGTGCACTACTTAATCCACCCGAACTGAATTGATTTCGGTGGTGATTGATTTGGTTTATTCCTTGCCAGTGACCAGTTGCTCATTTGCCCATTAACCGGTACATCACCGTAATCAATCAATTACCCAATCTATCTCCGCAAGTTTAGTTTATGTCCTCAAACGTGATACAGCCCACTGCCTTCATAAGTCAAAACAACAACAATTCCAATTCGTCTACTGATGACGGCCTACCCGAGAAGAAGAAAAGAAGGGTTCCTTTGTCCTGTGTCAGTTGCAGAAAGAGGAAGATCAAGTGTAACAGAGCAAAACCAGCGTGTGACAAGTGCCTAAAGTCGAAGCTGCCCTGTGCTTACGACGGACCTGAGGAGTGGAACCCACAGTTTGTCCAGCCAATGACCCAGCAGAGCACGCAAACCACTCCCAGGTCCTCAACGTCGACGTCAACTCCCAGATCATCTTTCCAATCATCAAATTTTCCAATTGGTGTCGTGCCTTCAAAAGTACCTACTGCCACTTCAAATCACAGATCATCTGCTGGTTCTGTTGGTGATGGGTTTTTCTTTATAAATAACACCAATTCTTCGTCTTTAGATTTCCAATCCTCTTTCTCTGTTCTACCGAATCAAACCCATGATAAAATTAAAGAGCTCGAAGTTTTGAAAGTTAGAGTCGCAACTCTAGAAAATGAAATTAAAGTTTCATCTCCAAATATTGATGATACGATAAGTTTAAATATAAATCCGATTGAAAATAAAATTGCCAATTATATCTTCTTCAAGAAAAATAGGTTTATGGTATTAGGTACTTTTCAACGGACCGTACTTTGGCTTAGAGACCCAATCATGGCTAAGGTTCCAGAGCTGTTTAACTTAGTTAGAATTAAAGCTGATGGTAAAAGTCGAGGTCAAAAGGACCAAAAACCTCAAGCTGATACCCCAGTCACTAGGGTTATTAAAGAACAAATTGAAAAGAGGAAGAAAGGCAACAATTCAAAAATTAATCCAATTCCACATAGTGATGAACTAAATGTTTTAAATTTAGAAAGTCTTGCCGAGTTACTGATAGAAAACATCCCATCTGAAAGGACCGTTAGTCTTTATTTAGATCGTTTCTTTGAGGTCATTTATCCCTTTGTTCCCATATTTGATGAGGCAGAATTACGCTCAAGAGTTTTCGATATCCTCTCATATAAAGATGGTAAAGCTTTTGTTGAATTTAACAAAGAAAAGACCAATTTCATTACGATCTCTAGTTTATTACTAATTTGTAGATTATCTTATATTTCATTTATCTTGACTGATCAGACTTATCGTATGGCCATGGATGCTTCCGCTACCTCAGATGGAACTGGCGAAAATGTTATCGCAGAAGTGGATCCCAAGATTACAAAATTAGTTAATTTTGTCGTTCATAGATTCAACTGTTTGAGAAAATCCTCCATTGATGTTTTACAGTTAATTATGATATTAAGATTTTATCAAACTATCGCACCTGAAGATTCGGATGGTAGTGCAGGTGAAGATGGTTTGATTTTCAATGATTTTGTTGTTACCACTGGTAATTTAGTTGGATTGAATTATGATTGGGGTTCATTATCTGGTTATCAATCAAAGATGTTTAATGAGGATCCTGAGCATGATATTAAATTCAAAAATTTGTGGAAAAAGCTATGGTCTTCCTTATGCGATATGGATTTAGAATTCGCTTCTAACTATGGTAGAACGCCCGCTGTGAATCAGGCTGAAACCAATCAAACTCTACCTAATTATGATGAGAAAGGTAGAAATGTCAATGATGTTAACATTGAAAGATTTGTCGTTTGGAGAATTAATAAGTGCAGACCAATTTATGATACGATGTGTGACCTGTTGATTTCGTTACATAGTGTTGCAAACCCACCCAAGATTTCAGAAGTTGAACTAAAATTGAAAACTTTGGTGAGATTGAAAAATGAAAGATATTCAAATAAAAGAGAAAAATCAAGATTGGAGTTTACAGATGACTTGAATAATCTATTGAATATAAATTGTTTCGAAGCATCATTAGATTATTATATTTTGTTGAAATATGAGATATCTAAAAATTATGAATTGTATACGGATAAATTTATGACCTTATTGTCTTTAACACTGGAGTCGTTTTTATCTATCTTTGAAGCAGTCCAATTATCAATTAAAGAGTTATCGAACTATGCCATTTTCTTAACCCATAGATATATTTCCTCATCATTGAAATTTTTTCATTTCTTACTATATTTCACCACTAGAATCATGGTAATAAGGCAATCTGCAAATGGCGCAAGACATTCTTTTTTGACCACAGTGATTGAAAACTTTGTCACGATAATGAAAGCAATCACAAAGTTACATGGACTATTAGCTGATAAGTACTACACCTCGTTAAGAATCTATGGATTATTAAACTACCTAACTGAATGTTTCAGTAATGATAGGAAACTATGGTTGAATATAGCTATCAAAAGAGATTTACGTTATCATGAAGATATATTAATGAATAGATTCACTGAGTATCAATTGAATGAAATCAATGAGCGTTTATGTTTCATGTTGAAGAACCCAATCTTTCAGAAGTTCAATGATGATAATTTCATCATTTGGAATCGAAACTTGAGTAGTGATTCATTGTTAACGGGCATTAAGCAATGTTCTATGAACCTGAATAGCAACTCACTTAATAAAGCACATAATACAGCGAATCAATCATTTGTTGGTTCAACAAATACAAATACTGGTGTAGAAGACGCTGCTACTGCTCCAGAAGCAACAGCAACAACAGCAGCAGAGGCAGTCGATGCGTCTGCTTTTCCCAATAACGATTTTTTCCCAAACGAACAAATGGATCCTATGTTTTTCAATGAGTTGAGTGCGATGGATTTACTTACAGAGCTTTGGGATGCGGGTCCTGAGCTTTAAAAAAAAATTACGTTATACTTTATTGTCTTTCTTTTAAAATATGTGCATCGTATATATATGTATATTTTCATTCTTTTTTTCTTCAACATATTTCTATAGTGTTGTTATGTATATTATAATAGGTGATAAGTGATAAGCTTAAAAGCAAAAGAAAAACAGTAATATTATTATTATTTTGTTGTATGTACAAATGAAAATTGTGGAACAAAAAAATGCAAGAATGCTTGAAAGGAATGGAAAAGAATGCTGAATGAAAAACTTAAAAGCTCTATGTTGTCATGAAAAAAAAGCACAAACATTCAAATAAGCTGCACATATTTTTATTTGTTGAAATTGGAAGTATAATAAATAAAGTAGGAATCAGGAATCATATAGAATTTATTAAATCATTTTTTCTTGTCAATTTTGTAACCTTCTTCTTCACCCGTATACAACCCTTGCATAATACTCATCTCGATCAACTGTTGTCTTTTCTGCTCTTCTTCATATCTGGAAAGCTCTTCGAATCTCATAACTTCACGTTCAGTGTAGAACGAAGCAGCATAAGCGACACAGATAGTATGGTAAAAGACTCTAATTCTGGTACCAAACGATCTATAAAATGGGGACCTCCATCTTATTAGAAGTTCAGTGGGGATCGAAAACAAAGCGCCGTAAAGACCACCGATGATGGTTGATCTGAGAACGATTGATGATAGTCTTTCAATTTTGTTTGTTTGAGCTGCTTGTTTAGTTTGCGATAAATCCAAATCTGCTAGTGGTTGCTGTGTTGGTGCTGGTTTCATTCTGGACACTGGTGGTTGTTGTGGGCCTGAAGATGAAGAAGAAGGGTCTGGAGGGTTGGAAGAAGACATGGTTTCAGTTGGAACTATATCTGAAAAAAAAGTGCTTCTATTGGCTTGGTTGAGTAGTGCTTTTATCGTCTGATCTGATTAGTCGGGATACGATACGGGTCTTGGTTAGCGGCCTTTGAATTTCTTTATTGTGGTCGCTCAAGCAAATCATTCTGGATGGATTTACCATGGATTTATGGGCGTTTATTTATCAATATCTATTCACAATATACACTAAGGGAAACGATATAAGTATAGAAAAGAGTCATGTTTAAGTTATAATTCCAAAGTTTTCAAAACTTGTTGTTTTACAATCTTACTAAAAGTATCTCTATCTTCTCTATACAACTTAGCAGCATCAACATTAGCAGGAGAATTGATATTACAATCAGCCAACATGGAACAAACGGATAGCAGGATCTTTTCAATAGACTGCAGTGGGCCCCATCTTTCATCAGCGGATTCGTACATTAATGGATCATCACCAGGAGCATGCAAGATTGAAATACAAACATTACCATCTTTATAAATATTTGGATGTAGAATTTGAGATTCGAATTTTAAGGTTGGTGGACTTAATGGATAATCCTTGGGGAACTTCATTATCGCTTTGAAAACCCCATTTTCATAAGCTGTATCCTTGGGGCCTTCTAGTAAACATTGCCATTCAAATAAATTTGTTTCTGAAATTGGACCGGCAACAATGCCTTCTGTTGGGTTTTTAAGTAGTTCTTGATATTCTTTGAGTAGTCTTCTTTGAGCTGTTGATATTTTTGCCATTTTTTGAGGGGTGTTATTAGTGAGTATTCAGTAGATGTGCAGTTATGCGAGTGATTTGTGTGAGTTAAAGTTATCTGGGTTATCTTGACTGTCTGTCTTGTTGAGCTGTCTAGTGATCCTGATATACGTGGCGCAGTAGTAAATCATCAGTGGCGCAGTATAGGAAAAACGAGCAAATTAAAGCCATCTTATAATGTAGCAGAATGGGTTCGATTTTTAACTGTTCCACAAACAACTACGGCGATTATAGAGGGAATAATATCAAAGTAGAGCCAGAAGAGCCGACCAGAGTCACAACTTCCAACTAACCGGAAACACCTGCTTAAAACGTCACCCCAAGTTAACCACAAAGATCTATCTGGAAACTAGGCCCTTTAAGTGTACTTACTGTTCTGATTACGAAGATCAACAACCTCCATCACCTCCTGTTTACTTGTTTCCTCCGCTACATCTCCATTTTATCTCTCTTCCCAGATACTGTCAACTGCTGAGTGTTGACCATTTCCAGATTACAAGACCGCATAATCACTTTTAAGAAAATCAAGCGTTCCTCATATCACGTTAGTGTATACTAGCTTCTGTTGCAATTAAATCACATTTAATACTCTACATCCCCAGTTCTTATGTACCATGATTATCGTTGAAGGGGAGAAATATGCCTGTGAACAATGTATCAGAGGTCATAGATCTTCGACTTGCAAACACATTAAGAGACCCTTAGTTTTAGTTCGTTCTAGAGGAAGACCAGTTACTGATTCAACCCAAAGAATAGCCATACAGGCCGAAGAAGTTGTTAAACAAGAACAGGTAGACAAGCCAAAAGAGAAAAAAGCAAGAAATCGGACAAAGAAGTCACAGTCTCCTGCTACTACTACTACTAATATTACTACTACTACTACTACTACTACTACTACTACAGCTTCCACAAGCACAGCAAGCACTATATCTCCCGTTCAAACTTCTTCTTGCTGTTCAACTAAGAAATCTCCTAGATCAACGAAACAATCTAGTTGTTGTTCTTCTAAAGCTACAGTTAAGATTCCATCCCCTGCACCAGTTCAAGAAAAGAAATCATGTTGTTGTTCTTCCTCATCTCCAAATTTATCAAAAACTTCTTCAAATTCATCAAAACTCTCACTAGGAACTACAAATGGCGAACCTTCTTCTACATCAACTACCCCTCCAGCTTCATGTGCTTGTGAGAGTGGAAATGGTGAAAGCCCTCCTCCTTCAGATGAAGAGCTAAAAAATTCTTGTTCTTCTAATAATAAAGCAAAATCCGTATTTGTTTTAAAAGCTTCTACCAGACATGTTTTTAATGTGTCTAAAGGTTCACTGAAATTATTAGATCCAGTTGCAGAGATACCCAATAATCAAGTTGGGCATGAAATCATGAATAGAGCTTCCAAATTACAGCGACATGGTAGAACGTCTTGTAAATCAAGAAGAGCTCGCATGACTAACTCCATTTTGAATAACTTAGACAAGATTTCTAGGATTGGAGAAGGTGAACGTTCTTGCTGTGGTGGTTCTAAACACAACAGCAAAAATAGTAATAATATTAGTTCTCAAATATTGCCACAAAAATACCAGTACCCTCAACAACAACAATATCTCCTAAGCCCAACTCATATTGCCCCTCAATCCCAAATTCAACAAATACAGCCTCAACTATACGATCTGTTTTTAGCTGATCTATGTTCTGTTCCAGGATCATGTTCTTGCGATCCAGACAAGTGTAAATGTAAAGATTGTGTAGAACATAGACCTGAAGTTAGATCTTCTGGGTTATCTGTTCAACAACAATTCCAAGATTTCCCATTTCCAGAGGTTTCTCAAAATCAGCAAGAACAACAACAGTCACCACTTCCAAAGCCATTTTACCAGTATCCGATTAATAAGCAACCTCAACAGCATGTAATACCTTATGGTCAAGTTCAAGTACAGTCCATGATTCCACAATTTGAACAAAACTTACACAAGTTACTGTTCCAAGGTCAATCTAACAGCAACATAACTTCACCGCAATCCACAGTCTCAGATTCACCAAGTACTATAGCATCGGAGGGTTCGGAAACTTGCTTATGTCCAGCAAACGATTGTGGTTGTTATAATTGTGAAATTCATGGGATACTTGAAGGTGTTCGACTTTCAGATGGTGTTAGAGTTGCCTTCAGAGAAGGTTCAATTCCTATTGATGATGCAATTCTGATGCTTAATGATGTTATGGCTGTGCCACAAGCTGCTCTGAATAAGTCTGATAATAATCATAATAATCATAATAATCATACTAACGATACGGGTAATACCAGTTCACAGAATGAGCCCTCACAACTGCGGCAAGAACAACAACAGGAACAACGGTTTTTAGAAGAGTTTGATATGCCCATGGAGGATGAGTGCTTTTGTCCTGATGATGCTTGCTTTTGTACAAATTGTTTTAAACATGGTAGATTTGGTGATCAAAATGTAGTTTAAAATTGTTTTACTTTTAAGACTTTTACTATCTTTTACACATGATTAAAGCCAATTATGATATATGCAATGTTTAATGATATGGAATGTTGTAAGTTTATGAACCTTTATGATCTGGGTTTCTTTGTTTGTTTGTGTTTGTGCTAATCCTATTTTTCTTCTATTATTTTATAACTATTCCGGAAATTTTAAAAGTTGGGCCTTATCTTTTTTTCTCTCTTTAGTCTTATTTATTTATTCATATTCTATTTTAATTATACTGCTAGTATTATTGAGCACTACTGCTTGCCTTTTAAGTTCCTCAGCGTCATTACATTTGCTTTATTTTCTCCTTGCATTTTCCTTCTCAAAATTATTATTTGCTTCATTTCTCTTGTACTACAACTGCTTCAGTCTGTTAATATGTATTTAGTTTTATTTTTAAAAGGAACTTATAACTTAATTTTCAAGTATATAAATACTATATACCTATATACCACACATAAAATAAATAATAAATATTTCTTACCATTCATCTACTGTACCTTCGATCAATCCCAATTTAATCAAAACATACTCAGCTTCTCGTCT
This sequence comes from Ambrosiozyma philentoma, assembly GCA_003707675.3. Classification (NCBI taxonomy): domain Eukaryota; kingdom Fungi; phylum Ascomycota; class Pichiomycetes; order Pichiales; family Pichiaceae; genus Ambrosiozyma; species Ambrosiozyma philentoma. The sequence goes on from PPKZ03000021.1 coordinate 180,349, forward strand.
ACCACTCATCCAAGCTCCATGAACAGCACCCGCACCATCCAAAATTGTATGCTCACCAGCAAATCGAACATTGTCCATACCTTTAACTAAGTGAATGACCAATTCAGTTGGATCATTTCCAGGCAAACAAGCAGCATATGATCCTCTACTATATGGATCGATTGTCCAATCTGAAGATATTGTGTTTGTTGGTGATGGGATATCTTGCGATTTCACTAAGGTAGTTAAGATCGGTTTCATGTACGACCATGCCTTATCTGGGTTAGCTTCTAAGTATTCTGTTAATGGTCCCTGTGTAAAGCATAGTAAAGATGGAACATTGTTGATCTTATGCATGTTTAACATCAGCACTGGGAATTCCCATGGTTTGGGGTCAGTTTCATCTTGTTTCAATGCTTTTGGCTTAATATTTTTCAATAAATCTTGATATATTTGCTCAGATTCAAACTCCGGGTTAGATATAGCTACAAACCTATCTGAATCAATATGTTTCCAGAATGGTTCATCAAATTCAAAGACGAACTTTCCAAGCTTGCCGAAACCCATATTGTTTAATGAGTCTTGAATCGATTTGTTCAATTTTGGCTCCCATTCAATACCACCTTCTTCTTTCGGATCTAGTTGTAATATGCTCTGTGGAACAGTAACAATTAAATACTCACATGTGAGTTTCGAACCATCGTTTAATTCAACTTCGATTATCTTACCTCGTTTGATTCTTCTAACAACTTTGTTTAATTCAATTGAGCCATTAGGTAACTCATCGGCCATCTTAGTTATTATTTCATCATACCCGTTTCTCATTATGCAATTTCTGCCAACGTTATCAACAAGTGAAAACTTGGCACTCATTTGATCCCAACTGACTCCATGCCATAATTCTAAATGCCTAATGAATTGGGGAACATACATGATTTGTTCCTTAGTTAACACTTTTCTCTGTTTGTATAAATAATCCATGACTATTTCATGTAAACTGATATCTTTCTTATCAATGCTTTCGAAGTATTCCAATTCGATGAATTTTTCAAGCTCTTTAACAACTTGTTCAACTTTGATCTTATCAAACTGATCAGGATCCATATTTGAACCGAAATAGTATAGTTTGAAATCATCAAAGTACAAATCATATTCACCCGATTCGACAACTTCATCGAATAATGGATTAGCTAGTGTATCATGGTGCCAGGATGCTCCCAAGTCATATGGATGTAAACCGTTTCTGTTTGTGTATAGTCTACCTCCTAATCTGTCTCTTGCTTCGAATAACTGGAAATCGATTTTGTGCTTGTTAAACTCTTGTGCTGCCTTTAATCCAGATATACCACCTCCGATGATTATTACTTTATGGTGATCTGGTGGTTGGGACATCTTTACTATGGAAATCAGTAATAGACTTACTCCTGAAAAAGTTTAAGAAACGGAGTTTATTTGATTTTGAACGCGCTCGATCAATATTTCTACATATGTTTTTCTTTAATTAGGTGAAGTAACAACTTCCTGAACACGGTTAAAAGACGTTACTTGCGGAAGAAAGCAAAGAAAAAGGTAGTATGGTGAAAACAAGACAGTAACGCTCAAAGAAAAAAAAAGACAAGAGTCCTTGTCATCAACTTACTCAAACAGAACACTTAACCCTGTATCTTTTAATAACATCACCTTTAGAATTCTCAATAACAACTTCTGAATCATCAATGTAAGCAATCAATTCATTTTCACTAATCAAGCATAATTCTCCAGTTTGCTTGATTGGAAACTCATCAACAACAGAATCATTCGAATCAACCAACAAAATACACTTTTTATACAAGTAAGCGTATCTTGGAATATGATCTACCGATTCAATTGAACCCACTTGGTTATCCAAAGAAAGCCTCTTGATTTTCTGCTCTACATTCCCAGAATTAGAGTTGGATTGCTGTTGGTATCGGTATTGTGACTCGTTTTCACTCTCCGTATCTGAAGATGAGCTATGGTTATTGTTTTGTCCTTTCTTTGATCCAACAGTGTGCATCTCAATTGTAATATCATCTCTTTTTGAACTTGAGGACTTGAATATAGAAGAGGATTTTCTCTGGATTGACTTTTTCTTAATTGGTATTTTTTTCTTTGCGTTAGTATAGAAAATATAGGCACAAATAGAGAATCCGTGAACTATAATCGAAATAACAACAATGAAGGTGGTAATGTTCCAAATGTTATTATATAAAACTGAATGATCACTATTGTCGTGGTTTTTATGCTTCAAGAGAGATTTAGATAATAAGCAACAGAAAACTGAACCAACACCTCTTGGACCAAAATGGCCGACAAATAAAGAGTCTTTCCAACTTCTTAAATCCGGGACGATTGGTTGTAAGCACATAATTACTGGAATACGAGCTATGAATAAGAAAGCAAGTGCAAGAATCACTAATCTGCCTGGATATAAACTGAACTTTTCCCATGGAATCAATGAGCCTAAATACATGAAGTAAGTTGTGTTTAACATGAGATCAATGATGCTAGAGATGCAGATTCCATCATCCCCTTCATCTTGGATTGATTTACTTGAAGATAAGGAAGCATCAATTAGGTTAGTTTCAATAACATCTGTCCAATTAAAAGCACAACCTGCTGCAAAACTAACTAGTAAATCATCACACCCTAAAGTACTTCCACAACCACTGCCAATTAAGGCCAATGCAATATAGAAGATTAAGAATGATTCTTTATCGATCCATTTAAGTTTTCTAAAAACCAAAACAACTTTCTTCCCTAAAACTCCAATAACACAGCCCAGAAAGATTCCAAACACAACTTGATACAAGACTCCTAGAACCATCCAATCTTCAACAATTTCTCCGACATGCTCGTTGTTTGGTCTTCTCAAAACCAAGTTAACAGATAAAGTAACAAATGGAAAGGCCATACCATCATTAGCTCCAGATTCAGCTTCAATCAAGTCCTTAACATCTGGTTTGATCCTCTTTGCGAATTTTGATTTTCCAACAATAGCAGCAGCTAGAACAGGATCAGTAGCCACAAATGTAGCACCAACCAACAATGAATCGCTGAATGAAAACCCAAGAAAATTATGGAACAAGCCCCAGACGCATAATGCTAAAAGTAACCAACCACCAATCATAGCCACGAACAACACAAGCATAACTGATCTGAAATGATTTAACATGTACTTGGAAGGCAAATCAGCACCAGTAGAAAACAATTGGATGATCAAGATGATTCTGGAAATTTCAAGTGTAAGGTGATCCACATCATCTGTCCATTCTTGTGGGTTGAACCAATTTAATGCGTTTGGTCCAACGATTATACCAAAAATGGCTCCCGTTATTGCTTCGCCGATGTATAGGTGTTCTTTTAAAATCACGGAGCAGACTGAAAATAGTAAGGATAGTAATCCCAATAATGCATATGCTATATGTGCATTTGAAGGTTCTAGTTGTTCCCACATTTTGATTTTGGAATTAGTTAGCTATAAAAAAAGACAGTTTTGCGAAATGAAAAGCGGTCGAAACTCGGATAGATAGATTCAGCAGTATTTTGTAGTTTTTGTAATTGTAATTTTGTTATCTTGAAGTTAAGAGAAACCCCGTTCTACTAGTTGAAGTTGGAAGTGAACGTCACAAGACAATTAATTGCCCCCATTTTTATAGGGCCCGTCAGTGGCCCACCCAATAAAACTCCTTTCTAGGATATCAAACGTCATAAGACCTAGATTAGTAATTTTAAAATGCCTTAATTACAAATTAGCCAAGATATTGTGTCCTAATAAGAAGATCACACATAGTTAGGGTGTTTTCGTATAGTAGTATAGCTCATGTTTTTGCGTGTGCGTGGTGTGCTCGATTAAACGCCGGATGCTAGACCAAATTCAATGGACTTAACTAGCCTTTTGAAGAACGATTCCAGGATCAACACGGAAGATGCACTGTTGCACGATGGCACTATATAGGCACATTAGACTATGTATGGCTCCTGGGTTTTCTTGGTATACAGATTTAACTGCGTATCGGAGCTTCAAGAGGTTCAGAAGTAGGAGGCGTGCCCGGGTACACCCTGAAAATGATCCCGTTACCTTCCTTCAAAAAGGGGTTCTTTCGATGTATTCCTCAGGACAACCAATCCGTTCTTCGGGATTCCAATGAGCCTTAAATCTAGTCATTCACGTTATTTCATTTACAAAGTTTACTTAGTTCTCTTTCCAAAGGTTATAAAATGTAATGTACAAGTGAAAAACAATCAACGTATATATGCAAAGAATAATGTAGTAGTAGTAATAGTAGTAGTAATGATCTAGGAAAAAAAACAAAAAACAAGATTCTAAACCGATCCTCTAATTTTATAGACTTTGATAACGTCACCTTTACCATTTTCAATAACGATTTCACCATCACCAATTAAAGCAATTAGATCATCTTGACCGACAAAACAAACCTTACCCTCTTGCTTGATAGAAAACTCATCGATAACTTCATTAATCGAATCAACTAAAACAACTGAATTTTTATAAACGTATGCGTTGGCTGGAATTCTAACTGATGTATCATCAACTGTTTCATTTGGCGATAACGGTTGTTCTAATGTAAACTTTCTAATTCTTTTTCTTGATGGCTTTGGTCTTTCTTCTTCTTCATCGCTTTGATGGCTTGTTCTAGGATGGATATATTCTTCATCTTCCGGTGTGGAAGTACCGTTACTATTCTCATCTTCAGGCATTTTCAATGATCCCAGTCTGTTCATTTCAACTTCAATTTCTTCTGTCATTACAGTGTTTCTAGACATACCTGTTAGTTGCCTTTGAATAGGAATCTTCTTAGCCGTGTTGTAGAAAGTATATGCAGTGATAGAAAAGCCATGAACAATGACTGAAATAACAACAATAAAAGTTGTAATGTTCCAGATATTATCATATAAGATAGTATGATCATCACTACCATGCTTTGAATGATGTTTCAATAATGATTTTGATAATAAACAACAGAAAATAGATCCAACACCTCTTGGACCAAAATGGCCAACAAATAAAGCGTCTTTCCAATTTCTTAAATCTGGAACAATCGGTTTAAGCATTAAAGTAACTGGAATACGAGCAAGGATCAAAAAACATAATGATAATGCAATTAACCTTCCTGGGTATAATGAGAACTTGCCCCATGGGATTAGAGAACCAAAGTACATGAAATAAGATGTGTTCAAGACAAGATCAATTATTGTTGAAACATGAACTTCTTCATGCTCTCCTTTCTCAATTTTCTTGACCGGTTGATCTATTTCTTCAGATGTACCAGCGGTGCTTGCACCTAATGATTCCTTAACTAAGGAAGCATGTATTAAGCCCATTTCTAAAGCATCAGACCAATTAAAAGCACAACCTGCAGCAAAACTAACTAATAAATCATCACAGCCAAGAATACTGCCACAACCAGTACATATCAAAGCTAGTGCAATGTAGAACACCAAGAAAGACTCTTGATCAATCCAGTTCTTTTTTCTAACAAACAAAACACCCTGTTTACCAACGAACCCAATAAGACAGCCTAAAAAGACACCAAACACACATTGATATAGTATACCTAGCACAATCCAATCTTTAATAATATCACCAACATAAGCATTATTAGGTCTATTCAAAACTAAATTAATGGATAAAGTGACAAATGGAAAGGCCAAACCATCGTTTGCACCTGATTCACTTTGAATTAAATCTCTAACATCTGGTCTAATTCTTTGAGCAAACTTCGATTTTCCAACAATAGCGGCAGCTAAGACAGGATCGGTAGCAACAAAAGTAGCGCCAACTAATAAAGAATCAGTGAATGTAAAACCAATAAAATTGAATAGACCCCAAACACACAAAGCCAAGATCAACCAACCAGCAATCATAGCACCAAACAAGACAATCATAACAGATCTGAAATGGTTCCACATATATTTAGGTGGCAATTCAGCACCAGTGGCAAATAATTGGATGATTAGGATGATTCTTGATAATTCCAGTGTTAGGTTTTCAACGTCGTCAGTCCAATCATTTGGGTTAAACCAGTTTAAAACATCAGGGCCAACGATAACTCCAAAGATAGTTCCAACTATGGCTTCACCGATGAACAGCTGTTCTTTCAATATTAGGGAGAACAGGGAGAATAATAAGGAGATGAATCCTAGTAAAGCGTAAGCGATATGGGCGTCCGTAGGTTCTAGTTGATGCCACATGAGATGAGATAAGTGAGTAACGATAGGTAAAGGTAGGTAAAGGTAGGTAAAGGTGGGTAAATATAGGTAAGGATAGGTAAAGATGGGGCGGAAGGAGCGGGAGATGGGAGGATAGGGACTAGGGAGAGCTTATATAGAAGAGAGAGTCCGCCGTAAAGGGGCAAAGCAGCAAAACGAGATTATTGTCTAAAAGCAAAATCAAAATTATCAAAATCAGATTCGATGAACGTTACCAAGACCGCTCCAAGACCCAAGACTACACCAAGAGATCCCACGTTTACTGCCCAGCCTTACTGTCACTATCTAGCTGTCTGACCTGTTAATCCAGTATAGATAGTAGATGAAGATACACATAGCAAACTCCCCTTAAGCTTCAAGTCTTAGAGCCGACTGACGGTGACTAATTCTGATTCCCTCTCTCTTTTGCTTGAACTTCGCCGCTTCACGAGGTTCAACGGCCGCACACTCAAATTTGAAAGGGTGCAAGGTGCAGCTCTGCCAATCCCGGGACTAACTATGCCGGTCCAGACTTTGTCTTAGGATCGAACTATATGGTGCAAGTACAAGTTACAACTGAATTACTACAAATTTGTGGGGTATTCTAATTAGAAAAGTCAAAAACAACAGTTAAAGAAATATAAATCATTACTCTCTCCTCACTCTCTTGTTGGAGTCAGAATCCCTTTCAAAAGCAATGGGCCCTCCTGTGATCTTTCCCAGAGTGGTTTCACCTTCACTATCTCCTCCAGTGAATCTGTCATCATTTCTGACTCTGTAGATATCACTTATAGCAGACTGTGCTTCGAAGAGTGGTGCACTGTAAACCTGGTCCTCACTGTGTCTGGCATTGGCCCCAGCAGCATTTAAAAATAACCTTGAATCATAAGCTGTTTCCATTTTGGACTTTCCTTTCTCAGTACCATTACTCAATCCAACTTTCACTCTTTCGGACATCTCTTTACCTGATTCTCTAGCCATCATTTGTAGTTTGGATTCAGTTGACATGTTAGCCATCTTTAATTCCCTTTCTGCTTTTCTCTTTCTTTCACTTCTTACTCTTTCTCTTTTAGAAGCTGCTTTTAGTTTCTCTTGATCTTCTTCTTCATCAACATCCTCGTCATCGTCATCGTCATTAGTCCATCTACTCTTTTTCTTTTCTTTCTTCACTGAGCTAGAAGCCTTAGCTAACTTTTCTTGATTTTCTAATAATTTTCTTTTTTCATTTTTAGCCTTCAAATTAGCTCTCGCCTTAATATCCTTTGCACCTTGTTTTTTTGCATTTTCTAAGGCGCCGTTAAAATCTGCAAATTTATCAATATTCATATCTTGAGCAGTTTCATCTTTACCAACACTAGCCAATCTTTTATCAATACTAATTGTAAATCCATTTGGATTTTTCCAATTGGATATAGTTGGAGGAATATACCATTTCCTTTGATCTTCTGAAGTTAATTTCACTTTGCTTTGTTCATGTAAAATAGGAACTGACGGTTGTTCAGGAGGTCCTCGTGGCGCTTTCTTAATCTTGAAAGATGCTGGTAACATAGGATCTTGTTGTTTATCCGTGATTTTAATAATTCTTTCTTTTTTACCACTAACAGTACTTTCGTTACTATCAGTGATAGATGCTGGAGTGTATCTTATATAATCTGCTTCGGAATTGCCATCTCCTGTTTTTATCGTGGTTGGCTTTGCACCGTGTAATTTGGCTTGAATTATTTGATCTATTTTTTGTTTAGTCTGTACCCTTGTTAATTCTTCATCTTGTGTGGTCATCTTCTATTGATCTCCAAAAGAGGGTATGCTTGGTTTATGCAATCTTTTGGAAAAGACAGAAAACAATTCGTTTTGCTTGTTTGTACAATTTTTTATCAGAGAACTTGGTGTGTTACGTCAGCAATTACGTGATCACATATAAGATGCCCCTAAAATGGCCCCCTTCAACTATGAGAACATATCAGACTATACTAACATCACAATACTACCAGAAACTTCTCAAACAATCACACACAACCCAATCGGCTAGTCATCCACCCAACCAACTAATAACAGTGCAATAAAGAGTGCTGACTAAAAGGTCGTGTGTACGCAAACCCGTCAAGATTTTTTTTTCAGTTTATTTAACTTGGTTGGGATTTATTTATTCCTTGTTTTCTTTTTATTTTTAAATATATAAATCAAATAAAACTATATCTCCTTTCAGTTCCAATACCATAAATGCCTTCCTTAAGTACTACTTTGGTTTTTGCCGCTGTTGGCTTAGCTTACCTTCTTTCAGGCGGTAGATGGTCAATTACATTACTGGGTTTAGTTTTATTCTTCACGCTGCCAGCTTTATCAGATAAAGAATTGAAAACAACACAGAAAGAAAAGGTTTATATTACTAAGAGAGAATTACTGAAGAAACAAGAATCTCAAGAGATTGATTTCACCTCTACCCAATTGAAGGAACAAAAACTTCCAAATGGTGCTGTGCTTTTAAACAGAAGATCAACCACCTCTACCATCTCATCATCATCACCTAAGAAATTAACTCCATTTAAAAGAGTTCCTAAAATCGTCAAAGCTAACAAAGCATCAATCTTGAAGAAAAAAGCAAGATCAACTTCGTCTGAACCAATGTATACTACCACCGATACTGCTTTATTAGATTCCAATTTCTTGATTTTTTATTCGTCGTTAACTGGAGCATCGCAAAGATCAGCCAAGGAAATCCATGAACAATTAACACTATTAAACATTAAAAACAAACCACAATTAATCAACATGGATGATGATATTGATGATTTGGACAACTATTTCATTCAGACCCCAGACTTGGCAAATTTGGTGTATATAATGGTGTTGCCTTCTTACGATACCGATTCACCATTAGATTATTTCTTGGAGTTTTTGGATGACACAGTAAATGATTTCAGAATAGATAAGTATCCATTGAAGAAGTTAACTGGTTTTACAGTGTTAGGGCTAGGTGATTCGGAATCGTGGCGTGATAAGTTCTGCTACCAGGCCAAGATAACCGATAAATTGTTGGGTAAATTAGGTGCTCGTAGAATCTTCCCATTGGGTGAAATTTGTATGAAGACTCAAGGTGATCAAAAAGTTGAAGAATGGTCTAAGATGTTAATGGAAACTTTGAAAGATAACGAACCTATCATGTTTGAAGATCAAGAAGATTATGAAAATGAAGAAGACGGCGTTGCTGATGATAATAACAGTTCCTCCGATGAAGGTACTCTAGTTGATGTCGAAGATATGGGTAAAATGATGTCGAACTCAAAAGAATCAACTAAGGATATCAAGAAGATGGTGGCTAAAGATTCCCCAACCTATAAATCATTAACCAAACAAGGTTACACTGTCGTTGGTTCTCATTCTGGTGTTAAGATTTGTAGATGGACTAAATCTGCTTTGAGAGGTAGGGGCTCCTGTTATAAATTTGCTTTCTATGGTATTAGATCTCATTTATGTATGGAAGCTACTCCTTCTTTATCTTGTTCTAATAAATGTGTCTTTTGCTGGAGACATGGTACTAATCCAGTTGGTACTACCTGGAGATGGGAAGTTGATGAGCCTGAGGTTATTTTGAACGGCGCTTTGGAAGGCCATTATAAGAAAATCAAGCAAATGAGAGGTGTTCCTGGTGTTTCTGCTGATAGATTTAGTGAAGCATTCACTGTTAGACACTGTGCTTTGAGTTTAGTTGGTGAACCAATCTTTTATCCTCATATCAATAGATTCTTAAGTATGCTACACGAAAAGAACATTTCATCTTTCTTGGTTTGTAATGCTCAACATCCAGATCAACTAGAGGCTTTAAATAAAGTCACTCAATTATATGTTTCTATTGATGCCCCAACTAAAGAATCTTTGAAGGTTGTTGATAGACCATTATTTAGAGATTATTGGGAAAGATTACACAGATGTTTAGACATTTTAAAGACTACGCAGTCACATCAAAGAACTGTTTTCAGATTAACTTTAGTCAAGGGTTTCAACATGACTGATGCTGAATCTTATGCCGATTTGGTGGCTAGAGGTTTGCCATCATTAATTGAAATTAAAGGTGCTACTTTCTGTGGGTCAAGTGCTGGTAATGGTAACCCATTGACAATGCAAAACATTCCATTTTATGAAGAATGCCAAAATTTTGTTCGTAAATTGAACAAAGAATTGAATGATAGAGGGTTGGATTATGGATTAGCTGCTGAACATGCTCATTCTTGTTGTATTTTAATTGCTCATAGAAAATTCCACATTAATGGTAAATGGTTCACTCATATTGACTACCCTAAATTCTTTAATCTATTACAAAGTGGTCAAAGTTTCACTGAGATGGATTACATTGCTGAAACTCCAGAATGGGCTTATTGGGGTTCTGAACAAGCTGGTTTCAATCCTGCAGATGTTAGATTTAACAGAAAGGAAGAAAAGGAAAAGAAAAAGAAATTGAGAGAACAAGGTATTAACGTTAATCAATGGTGATTTTTCTTATATGTTTGTTATTTATATTTAATACGTTCTTTCCTTAAAATTACAGTGTATTTATTATTTATTGCTCTATTTTATTTTCCTATATCATAATAAATTTATTTATAAACTGAAGTAACTATAAGAATTTTTTTTTTCCTTGAACATAAATAAAAAGAACTATAAAAATACACAATACTACAACTCATCATGAACATGTTCATCTTCTTGTTCAACAATATCAGATTTGGCCTCTAAAAGGCCAGCAATTTCATCATCATACTTAGTCCATTCCGGAATTTGTCTTCTAGCTCTATCTAATTTAGGTTCCTTGGTCAATGGATTATTACACAAATCAATTGTCTTTGCAGTTTTTAAAGCTCCATCAGAACACCATGTTTCACACCATAACCACTCTTGAGGTAAAGATTTAATTTTGATAGTACGTTGCATATCATTTGGCAAATCTTGATCTAAATTACTTAAAGAGTTTGGATCTTGGGATAAGCCCTGATAGTGCTGTCTTAGTTTATCACCAGCTTTAATGCTTCTAAATTTATTCAAATCAATAACGTATAAAGCACTAATATGGTATTTCAACCCGTTATCGTATAACGTCTTTTGCCAATAACCAGTTTTCCAAAATCTAAAACCTTCCATTTCAGTTCTTGAATCACACATTGGTGTATATCCGTATGGAGCACCTTCTAAATCAAAGTCAACTAGTTCTTGTAAATCTGTTCTTACAATTTGATCTGAATCAACAAAGATAACTTTCTCTAAATCCTGTGGGAACAAAACATCCAAGAATAAAATCTTATAGCCCCAAATTGTTCTTTGCTTCTCACGTTGAGATGTTAGCCAAGATGGCCATTTATATGTAATCAATTCATACTTGAAATTGTAATGTTCCGCTAAAGTTGGCAATTCCTTCTTTAGTTTAGGTGACATATAATTCTCTAAAAACCAAAATTTAACAGTGTGATCTGTATGGGCCCTAACTGAAGCAGTCATAATACCTAAGAATCTTTCATATAAATGACCACTTGCTAAGGTGAAAATATTAATATCAGCTTGCTTAAGTTTCTTTGGGATATTAGAGCTTGAAGAAGAGCTAGATATCAATCCTTTGAAGAAACCGCCAAATGAAGACGAACTCTTACCATATAAATCATTTAATTCTTTTCTTTCTCGTTGACTCTCGATCTTATTGAAAACAGGATAAATAACACGACCATTTAAATCTAAAACAGCCAACTTGATATATTTCTTCGGCCTTTCATTTTCTAAACCAAGAGTTCTAACACGTTTGAAAACATCATACGATCCTAATAACGAGAAACTATTACTACCTTCAGAAATTTCATTTTGCTTAATAGCAAATTTCCAAACACCAGGATTAGCTTTCAATTGTAAGTAACCTAAGTTAGACATAATATTAGTATCTGAATAAACTTTATTATTTTCTAAATCAGTTAATTCAACAGCTAAACCAGCTGGAGGGATGGTTTCTTTCTTCAAATCTCTTGCATAACCTTCAATCAACAAATTTTCTAATTCATAAACACCTTTGATTGATCCACTAATGTCTAATTTAACGTTATCTAAATCTGTTTGAGCTTCTTTAATACCAACAATCCATGATTGAGGAACATCAACATCTAATGTAAATAAGGTCTTTTCTGGAACTTTATCAAAAAGAACATTTGAACGAGTTTCATCTAATTCACCTGATTCATTAAAGACAACTTGAGATGGGAAATTGCCTCTATAAAATCTCTTAATTTGAACTTCTTCAATTTCAGCAGATGGTCTCATTACAACATTAGTAGAAACAAAATCCATATTTTTGAATAATGATAAATAAGATAGGTACTTTTGAGCCTTTTCACTAATTGGATCAATAATAATAGTAACTTCAATCACAGATTCTTCGCCCGAAGCAGCAGCAACATTAATTGATGCTGCATCATCTAAAATATTTAGATTATATCTTGGGGCACTTGAACCAACAAAGTATTCACCATCATCGAAGAAGTAAGTATCAGTGATCAAAGTTGATAAACAGTCAAACCAATCAAACTTATCTAATCCTTCAATGGAGCTAGAATATTTAGTTCCTGAAAGTGATTTGTAAATCGATTGTAAACGTAGACGTGTTTCATAAACATCTAAGGCCTTTATTTGTTCTGGAGTAATTGGTCCATCCAATAGATCAACAAATCTTCCGTTAAATAAAAGGTACATTTCTGAATCAGCAAAACTTGAAATCGAATAAGTGGATTTGATTAAATTGACAATTGATTCATTTAAGGTAGATTTAATTGGGTCATTCAAATTTTTAACAAACTCGATACCTTGCGAAATACTTTCTTTAAGAGCATCATTCAACTTTTCAGAATCTTCATCGTTTGAATAATCAACGATTCGAACTTTAATATTTTCTGAAGATTTTGCATAGCTTAAGGTATTAATAATTTGATCTCTAAAAGTATCAGTTGAAAAATCCCCAATTAAAGTTAATGATTTTAAAGCGCCACAGTCATCATCTTCTTCATCCTCACAATTTTGAACAATGTCAATAAACTTATCTGTTTTCAAAAACTCAACATGCTGGTTGAATGAAAATGGTGATTTATAACGGCTTGCGACAACATCAACACTATCAGGAATCAAGTGTGGATTTCTTTCAGATAGTGCATCTTTTCTTAGATATTTTCTAAATGAAGTGCCCTTTGGAATTTCTTTATTCTTCAAAGCATTATGTAATAATTCAATATCAAAGACAGTCTGTGAAATGACTGCATTTTTGAATGAACCATCAAACATGTACATAATACCATTGACTATAACCAGTGGGGTTTCAGTAATTCCAAATGTTTTTTTGAAACTCTCAAATTTTGAAGTTAAATCTTTATTTTTGAAATCTTCTGGTAGTTGAAGTTGTTCCAAAGATTCTTTTGATAAACCTTCACCATCACCTTGTAATTGCAACAATAGTTTCAAATATTGTAATGCTTCTTCCGAAGATTTGGTTTCATATAAATAAGTCAACTGCTTTACAATGATCTCATCTTCTGGATTTTTAATAATAGGAACATAACCAATTCTTTGAGCAGCACGACCTTGTAATGATTGAAAAGTTAAAGCCAAGAAGTAATATAATCTTCCAGGGTCAGTTGGACTAAATGAGAAAACAACCTCGTGTATGTTTTCCCTAGCTTTAGGAATTTCTTGCAAATTTGAAATATCTCTGTACATCATTTTAGCAGGTTTATACATTCTATAATTATAATCATCTTCAATATTATTGAAGAAAATAATTCCATCTTCTTTGGAAGACAAATCATATCTAGTTAGTGATTTAGATGGGTCTTTGAATAAAGTTTCAATGGAAGAAGTGAATTCAGCCATTAATGTTTTAGCATCAGTTGTAGAAATACCAGCTTGATTGAAATTATTAATTCTTATTAACTCTTTCTTCAGAACTTTTAAAACTTCAAAAATGCTTGAGTTTAAATCGGCAACCGGGGCACCGTTGATATAGACACCATCTGGAACACCGGATTCCTTATTTTTTAAAACAGATTCAGTTAATTCAAGTTCATTTTCAGATAGTTGGAATTTAGAAATATTTGAGACAAATTTTGGGAAATCTTGCACCAAAGCATTCAATAAATCTAATTGTTCTCTAGGGTCCTTAGAATGAGTTAGAACTAAGTTCACTAATTGGAAACCTAACTCTTTGATATCATCTTTCTTAACAGGTTGAATATCAGTATTATAATCATTCCAAAATTCATTTTTTGTAAATTCATCGATACTTTCAACGTCCTGTAAATCATCTTGTTTTTCAAAATTCATCTTGGCTTGTTGTTCACTAGAAAATCCTCTATCATCAATAGCGATATAATCAGTTCTCTTCAAAGTTAAGTCAATTCCATAACCCGAAATTACTTCGTTTTCGAGGACCGTGTTAGCTGTATCAGGTAAATACCTCCAAATGAAAGATAATTTACCAGCTAATGATTCTTGATAAAGGTGAGAGAAAAAAGTCTTAAATTCGGTCGATTTATAATCACCATATAACACAAAGACATTAGGAGAATGTCCAATGACTCTGTCAAATGGTAAAAGAATATCATCTAATGGAATTGGATTTGTGACTGTCTTCAATGCAAACACATCTTTAGCTTCGCAATAAACATTGTCACCTTGAACTAAGAAAGCACCGATTTCTTCGTCATCTTCAACATCCGAACAGTAGCTTTTTGCAAAAATTGAAATGCTATAGTATTCATATTGAGCCTGGATTCTTGGAGAATGAACTTTATTAGCTAATTCAATGTCAATTAACGATTTATCAATTTCGGACCCAACCAGGCCAAAAGCAGCGTCATAGAATTCTTTATCAGACTGAATGACATCTTCATTTAATATAACTTCAATTGGAGAGTCCTGATCTTCTTGTATAGTAGAAATACCTAACAACTGATTGACTAAGGGCAAATATAAAGAATCATTAAATGAAGAAATCGATTCTAAGACATTTAATTTAAATGGTGTTCTTTTCCAGAATGCTACCAATTTCAAGTCAATCTCGTCATTTCCATTGGAATTTGCTGCGGTAGTACTAAGTATATTAAGAAATACCGTTAAAGTGATCCAAAAGGACATGATTTGGGTGTTTTGCTGTCTGTTTTCTATGAAAAATAGATAATAATCAGCCAAATGGAAATCAACTCAACACGTTTCTGAACTCAAGGTGCGCTTTCAGATTGCTCCAGATTTCTAGAACTCTATCTCTTACTGTTTAAACCGGCCAAACAGCTAACAATACATGTTCAAATATACCTGCAGACCGGTGACAAATAGAAGACTGGTTCTCCAGGTTTCCAAACAACTCAAATCGACGTGGGCTGATGAAAGCAACCAACACAGAACAGCTAAATACGATAAGTCCCATGACCTTGATCATGATAAGCACTCTCAGTTTTCCCCCACAATCGAAACACTCTATGAACTTAACAAGTCTATAAGAGATGAAAATATTCACCCGAAAAGTGACACAAGGCAGTTTCTAGTGGACAATGGGTTTGTTGAACACCAGAATTTAGCATCTGTGCCGGTTAAAGAAGAGAAAGTGGTTAAAGAAGATGATCATGATGGATTGGAGGGTAATTTAGAAACGAGTCATAAGACACAAATCCAATACATTAAAGATAAAATGAACTCTATGCCAACTCCTAAAGAATTGAAAGCATTTTTAGATAAGTTCATAGTTGGACAAGAACAATGCAAACGTATAATGTCCGTTGCCGTTTACAATCATTATGTTCGTATCAATGATTCACTAATTAGACAATTAGAATTAGAACATATTCAAAGAAAAAAGGATAAACATGAAGTTAGAAACCAGTTATTGGGTGCTCCAGTAATAAGCAAGCAGGAAGATGACGAAAAATTTAGTATGACTACTGATGAGTTACTAGAACATGATAATGATTTACCAGAGTTAGAGAAATCCAATATTTTGGTGCTTGGACCAAGTGGATCAGGTAAGACCCTTATTGCCAAAACATTGGCTAAGGTTTTAAAGGTTCCTATTGTCATTCAAGATTGTACTTCATTAACTCAAGCCGGATATGTTGGAGAAGATATTGAAAGCTGCGTTGAGAAATTGTTTATCAAATCCGATTATGACGTTGATTTAACCGAAAGAGGGATTATTGTGTTAGATGAATTAGATAAATTGGCCAAACCTAGTATGTTTTCCGGAACAAAAGATATAGCAGGTGAAGGTGTTCAACAGGGGTTATTAAAACTAATTGAAGGTACTAATTTAACTTTACAAATAAAAAAGCAAGGTGGTAATAGTAGACAAGTTTTAAGTGGAAATAATCAAGGAAAGGATAGTTATACAATTGATACTTCAAATATTTTATTCATTGCAATGGGCGCATTTGTTGGATTGGACAAATTAGTTACTAAAAGACTTGGTAAAACAGCAAAATACAATGATAAGCTATCCAATAAAGTGGATTCTATTGAATTAAATGAAGAGGAGGCAATACCTTCATTAGAGTTAGTAACACCTGAAGATTTAATAAGGTTTGGATTGATACCTGAATTTATTGGTAGAATACCAATTATAGCAGCATTAGCTCCATTAACCATTCAAGATTTATCGTTAATATTAACAGAACCTAAGAATTCTATATTAAAGCAGTATGAGTATTCTTTTGAAAAGTCTGGAGTTAGGTTGTCTATAACAGGGCCAGCTATTGAGAGAATAGCTGAATTATCAGTTCAGAATGGTACGGGAGCAAGAGGACTCAGAAATATAATGGAAAAATTATTGTTGTCGGCAAATTACGATTGTCCTGGTAGTGGTATATCATATGTTTTAATTGATAAGGAAGTTATTGATGAATTTATTGAGAAGTTGGGGAATTCGACATTAAATGAGTTCAAAATTAAGTATTATGGTAGAGGAGATGTTTACAATTTTTTAACAGATATTGGCCGGGAAGATGAAGAGTTGATGAGCAAGATGGAGATCAACTACGAAATACCCCAGTCTTCTGTGAGATTGGACATTGATACAGGTAAAATCAAAGATCCCAGAGACGATCGGGAGTTCATCATATAAATAGGACTGTGTATGTTACTAATAAATCACTGGTAATTACGTAATTAAACGAAAAACAAAAAAACGGAAACAAAAAACAAAAAAAAATTGCGAGAAATCGAGAAACCGAGAAATCAACAGAATCGACTCGGCAGGCCTTTTTACAACAAATTACTAGTATTTTCCCTTTTTTGTACCCAGTTCACACTTTTGTTGCTCTCATCAAGGTCGCAACGACTACCCAGTAATACAAATAGGTATTTTTATAGCTTAATTTCTCTCAATCCCCCTCCAATTTTTCTTCCCCCCTAGTGCCAACCCCTTACAAACTCAGACAACAAGCTAAGGTGGCAATACAAACACTCCAATTCAACAAACTTTCCCCTTTCCACAGTTATATGCCATTTTGACACCTTATTATACAGAGCTAATCTTAATTATACTATCTAAATGCCCTTGTTTAGGAAAGACCACTCTAAAAAGGACCAGCAACAGCCACAGCAACAGCCCGAACCTGTTGCTTTTACGAAGAAGTCTCCCAAAGCCCAGCCTGAAGTTCATATTCAACGGGATGACTCTGATTACTCATTATACAAAACTTTGTCCAATACATCTGCTTCTGATATGACCCATTCTTTGAATCGTCCAAGAAGTAGATCCTCGTCAATGTCCCAAAAGTTCAAGAGTCTATTTGCTCCACACTCTTCTTCGACAGACTTGAGTAATTCTAATTCACCACATAGTCATGAAGCTTCTCCTTCACCAGCACCGTCTGCTAATGTTTCCTTAAGTAGGGGTGCTTCTTTACGCCATTCTTCGGAGTCAAAGCATATTCAACAATATCCTGTTCCAAATCGTCAAGCTGCAGTTACAAGATCCGAAAAATCTAAAGAGAAGGCAATTCAAGCAATTGCCCTTCATAAAACTTCTCCTCATGTTGGGCCAACTTCTCCGGTTTTATCTATCGATTCTCCTAGTTTGTCTTCTTCAGTCTCCCCTACTTTTGCTTCTTTATCTCCTACAAATAAACAGGCAATCACTACTCCCGCTGAATTAGCTGAATCCGTTAATAAACTGAAATTTATGCCGCCTGTTATTGAAAATGACCTAGACGAAGTTTTAGAAGAAATGGAATCTGGCTCATCTAATGATAATAAACCACTTCGAAATAATAATAACAATAAACAAACTTCTTCAATTCATTTGCCTCATATGCATCATACTTCTTCTGCAAGTTCTAGAACTCGTGCTACTTCAAAATCTTCTTCTGCCCAACGTTCTGATTATTCAAGCAGCGTAAGACTTCCGGTTAATGGCGGTTCTGCTAATTCCAGGGGTCGTTCTGAAGAATCCCGGACTTTCTCTAGTGCTTCTTCACAAAGATCTGAAAGTGCTGGTAGCTCTTCAAATTATCATAGACAAAGATCTTCCAGTGTTTCTGTTGCAAACCCTGATGGTCAATCATCTGCAGGCTATAGCAAAGGTCCCCCAATACTTCAAGGCCTGAAACATTCTCAAAGTGTTAACTATTCAAGTTTAGCAAAAGATCATGTTTTAAAATTAAAAAATGGTAGAATTAAAATATATGGAGAAGGGGATGGTGTGACTCATGAACATGATTTTTCAAAATTTAAAACTCAACCAACAAAAGTTGGTAAATCAACAGGTTGGTTTGGTTGGGCTAAAAAGAAAGATACTGAAGATGATGAAGTAGAGACAATTTCAAAATCTGTTTCTTTGCTACCTGATTCATATTCATCACAATTAATGGAATTGAAGAGTGACCCTGATAATTATAGGTGGAATTATGAAGATGATGATTCCGATTCTGATGATTCTGATAGTGAAAAGGATTCAGAAGACGAAGAAGACGACTCTGAGGATGATCAAGATTTTGATGATGAAGCTGATAACGAGCTAATTGAACCAATTATTGGTAAGGACCAATTAAATTTAATCAATGTTATGATTGATAAAATTGAGCATGCGGATAGATATAAGGAAAAAGCCGCTAAATTAGGTACAACCAAATTGCCATTAAATGTGAAGTATGGTAATATTGAAGGTGTTGTTGGTAGAGGTTCTTATGGTCTAGTCAGTATTGCCGTTAAATCTGATCCTGTAGATAAAAAGAAGAAGAGTTTCTTTGCTGTTAAACAATTAAAACAAAGACAAGGTGAATCATTGCATCATTTTGGCAATAGAGTTGTCTCGGAATTTATGATTTCTTCTTCTCTGACTCATCAAGCTGTTATTAATGTATATGATTTAATGGTTGATCCAGTTACGTTAACTTATTCTCAAGTTATGGAATATATTCCTTGTGGTGATCTATTTACTTTAATTAGTGCAACAAATGGGTTAGAAGTTATTGAGTGTGATTGTTTTTTTAAACAAATTTTAAATGCTGTTACATATCTGCACACAGTTGGTATATCCCATAATGATTTGAAAGTTGAAAATTTATTATTAACTAAAAAAGGGCAATTAAAGATTACAGATTTTGGTACTTCGGCAGTTTTTAGAACTGCGTGGGAAGATAAAGTTCAATTTTCAAAGGGTGCATGCGGTTCTGAACGTTATGTTTCACCGGAACAATTTCAAAGTGATAGACCTTATGATCCAAGGTTAGCTGATGTTTGGTCCATAGGAATAATTTACTTAGTGATGTTGAATGGTAATTATGTTTGGGAGCTTGGAAAGTCTTCTGATGAACAATATCACCATTTCTTAGACACAAGAGCAAAATACGATTATTCAGAAAGATCAACATCAAATACAAAAGAATTTAAAAAAATTAAAAGAGGTGCCTTTAACCAAATTGAATCAATATCAGGTGGTCAATTTCCAAATTCAAGAAGATATGTTTTATATAATATTTTAAATCCTGATCCTCATTTTAGAATGAGAACTTATCAAATTTGGCAATCCGAATGGATCAAATCAATTACCGTTTGTGAAGCAGGTCGTGGATTTTTAAGTTCAGAAGATTATATCGAAATGGCGTTACATTGTAATCCACAACAGCCGCCAACATCATCACCCTCAACTGCTTCATCGAATGGAGGTGGCGGTACTCGTGGTCAGGTGCCTGTAGCATCAAGTACTAATGTCCAAGGATTGGCTTCTATGGTTTCAACCCCAAGTCATACTAATAGTAACCATATGCTGATTAATTCATCCAATGCATCAACGTTAGTTGACCCAAGCAAGAATAAATCTGACGGATCAATACATACAATTGAAGGTAATTCAAAAAGTGCTGGTGTTTTAGGTCATTTACACAGAAGCAAGAGCCCTTCGAGAAGATAATCTATTACTATTAGAATTTGTACTATTTATAATGATTGTTTTAGAATTTTTTAAGTTTTTTTTTTTCATTTTTATTTTTTTTTTTATTTTGTTACGATATGATGTGGAATTCAAATTTTATTACTTTTTTTTGTTATTTACTAATTATTTTATTCTTCTTACTTTTACATTAAAAAATTCAGTGTTTTTTTATTTTTATCTTTTGTTTTTGTTGGGAAAATGTTTTTATTTTTTTTTTTTTGATCATCGGTTACATAAATTGAATTTTAATTTCTACATACATACTACTCAGTTATTTTTAATTATATAAGTTATTTCATCCATTCATTCTCTCTTATTATTTATTTTCTCTTCTTTTTTGCATTTTATTCTCGTTTCATTATTTCATTGTTTTTTTAGAGATCAGTTCATTTAATTAAGTTATTTAATAACATATTCTCGTTTTGACTTTTCTTCTGTTGTTCTATTTGCATTTCCATTCTTCATAATATTGTCATTCTGTAAGTGCTTTTTAAATATTCATATTTTAATTCATTACGTTGATTATTTCTTTCTACTAAAAAATATAAGCCTTGATAAGGAAAACTATATTAGATAAAATTTGAGTGACCAGGAAGTTAATACATAAAAACAACAACTATAAATTATATAATGATATGAATTTAAGCAGAAGCAGTGAAGTATTCTGGGAAAGCATTCATGTTGGCGTCTAAGCTACCCTTCTTGGTTAAGAATTTAACGTAAGCACCATCATCCTTAACTTCATTGTTTTGTCTCTTGATAACATAATCAGCTCTATCTAAGTTAGTGAAACCCCATTTTTTAGAGATAATAATTCTTTGTTGACCTGGGAACTTGTATCTAGCTCTTCTTAAACCTTCAATAACAACAGCCTTGTTGGAATCCTTGGTTCTAACGGACATCAAAATTTGACCAATATCAACTCTAGCAGCTAAACCATGTGGTTTACCCCAAGCACCTCTCATACCTTGTTGTAATCTATCGGCACCGGCACATGACAACATCTTGTTAATTCTTAAAACGTGGAATGGATGGACTCTGATTCTCAAGTGGAAAGATTCTCTACCGGAAATGGTAGTGATGTATTTATTAGCACAAATTCTGGCAGCTTCTAAAGCTTCAGAAGATAATTGTTCTAATTCATTAGAGACTAAATGAACACATAATGGGAAGTCATCAACGGAAGCAGTCTTTCTACCTAAATCAAAAATTCTGACCTTAGCATCTGGGACACCTCTGTTGTATCTAGACTTTGGGAAAGGCTTATTCTTACAGTATCTGTAACATCTAGCTGGTCTTCTAGCCATCTTGAAATAATTCTAAATTAGTAAAGAGAGATATTGTTAGTCTTAATATTCACTTGAACGAAGTAGTTGAATGAATTCAATGGATGACTGGACAAGATAAACTTTATTGAAATGTGATTATCTCCTAGATCAGGCACTTACTTCTTATATATATCAAACAGTAGTGTAAAATAATATAACGATGGAAGGAGTGTAACTGAAAAGGGTATTGTAAAGTATTTATACTTATGTGGCAACAAAAAATGTGGTGACTCGATATTACTAATCACACCGGCATTTGCGTGAGGATAAGTTTTAAGGGTCAACACATGCACAAAACACCAGTTTATTTCAAATTTTAGTTTAAATCATTATTCTCTAACTAGTATTAACTGAAGATATACTGTTTAGTTTGCTATGTAGACTGTTTTAACCATTTGTCGTTTGTTCACATTATTGATTTTGAAAAATTAGTTAGAGTTAAATCTGAGATAAGTCAACGTTCCAATACTTTATCTTGTCCTTCTGTAAATTGCAATTTCATCAATTCTTTCATTTAATAAGTAATGAGACTTACCTTTTGTTGTTTAACTGTAAACGTTCAGTACTGAATATGTTAGTATGCGGTTTGTCAAAGGTCCTGTATATATCTTGTTCAACCCAAGCGCAGAGTCAGTGCGATTCCGAGCAGAGTAAGCTGGAAAATTTGTGTTACACGTGATCGGGTTTGGCAGACTTTCGTGAATGAGGGTTTGTAACCCTTCATAAATGCACGTGACAATATGATATTTACTTAGACGCGTCGGCATATTTGAAATCACGTGAATGTGTGGTCGTTCCGCGATAGATGCATAGAAAGAGATATTTCATTTTGGTTAAGAGAAAGAGAAACATGTTTCTGGAGACTAATCACTTATCTAATCTAGCATTGAACCACCCCAGATTAGACATAAACCACTAACGCAATGGAAGTATGTACAGTTTCTTCATTTGCTATTATTGATTACCATTTAAATAAACTGAAAGATACTAACATTTTAAATCAAGCAGGAGCAAACGCCAACCACAACTCCACAGCAGGAACAACAAGCGACCACAACAGAGCAATCACAATCTCCAGCACCACCACAACAACAGCAGAGACAACAAAGACAAAAGAAAGATAGATCAGGTAATAATAACAATCAACAACAATCGCGTAAAAGAAAGGCTATTTTAGACCTAGCTAAATATCAAGATAAAAAAATTTTAATATCATTAATCGGCGGTAGAGAAATCGAGGGTATTTTAAAAGGTTTTGATTCATTACTGAACTTAGTTTTGGATGAAACTGAGGAAGTTATAAGAGATACAGAGGGAAAATTATCAAGCAGCCAAGCTATGAAAAGGAAATTAGGTTTAGTTGTTATTAGAGGTCCTTTGTTATTGACTATTTCTCCAGCGGATGGTTTCGAAATCATTGAAAATCCATTTTTGCCTGGTGGTGGTTCAATTGGGGAAGACTCAGTTTTCTAAGTGAATATATGTATCAATTTTGTTCAATTCTGCTTTCTTTTTTACTTTACTTTCGGTCTTTTCTTTATAGGTGTTGTAAGTTATAATACTAAATAAGCTTTTTTTTCTTAAAATTCCCATAATATTTCCCCATAACAAAGACAAAAATGAAAAGCAATTATATAAAAAACAAATAAATGAAAAGAGAAAGGTTGCAAAAAGAGTTTGAAAAAGACAAATAAAAGCTGAGAAAATGCAAAATTAAACTATAAATTAGGGGTAAAAATAAAGCAAATTAATACAACATACTACCTTCGATAGCAGTCGTGACATCAATATCGTCATTATTACTTGTAGTTGTATCAGGATTGTTTATAACGGCATCAACCAAAGGATTTGATCCAGAACTTATTCTTGAACCAGCACGGTATAACTTTGAGTCACCATTAGCTGTAGTAACAGTACCATTCGCAATTTGATCTGTTTCAGTAGGATAATTAAACATTGCTTTCTTGAATGCTTCATACGTAACATTTGCTGTTTCAGTAACCGTGTTTAACATACCAGTTGGTCCATCATAATTAAATGAGGAAACATCATTTAGCCATTCAAGATCATCATCTTCCTCATCGGATATTGCAGAATGATCTCTATCTCCGTTACCCTCTGAGTATGATTCGTATATTCTCTCAGCATCCTCATCATCTTCTTCTATGTCAGATCCATTATCTGAGCAAAGCGTGCAATTGCTCCCTTTTTTTTTGAGTTTAGGTGGCATCGCCAGAGCTTCTTGAAATCTATCATTTAATTGAGTCTCATCATTTTCAATATCTTCTCTTGAGTTATCGTGATCTTCTGAATGTTCGTCGTTCCACTCGTAATCTTTATAATCCAATCCTTTAACAGCATCGTGGCCAAAATGATTTTCCACTAAATGATCAACGACTTGCCAACCATAACCATTAGCAAATTTTCTTCTAACGATTATATTGTTATGAGCATCAGGCAACAAATTAACTAAGACTTTCCTCCATGTCATTCCTTTATGCCATCTTCTGGCTATTTTCTCTTCCAAGATTTTTTGTCTTTTAACTGGATCCAAATTATTCAAGAACGATGAAGAAGTTCTATCTAGTTTTCTCGCTGGAATTGAAGATGGTTTATAAATCTTATCATGTAAAATAACATCATTTCTTGATTCCGGATCGATTAAGAATCTCAGGGGTGGAGTTGGTTGCGCTAATACATTTGTTAATGATTCAATCACATTTGATTTAGGGATCTTGACTGATTTATCGGATTGCATGGATTTGGATGTATTAATCGAGCCAATTTCGCTATCAACTGTCAATGATCTATCTGTTGTGGGATGTGGAACCTGATCACAATCATTATCAGTATCACCGTCAACTTCATTATCTTGAGTTTGATAATTTCTATACTTTTTGGTTTTCTTAACAGGAGCAGCACCCTGTAATAAAGGAACATAATGACCAACAACATTTTGAATTGGAGATAATAATTTGGATCTGAAGGACGTTGATAAATCATAAGAGCCTGAAGAAGAACGTTTAATCATTTTATTACCAACTTCTCTATTTTCAACATTTGATGGAATAACCCCAACTTCCTCAGACCCAGCTTTTGAAGGGGGTTCCAAATTATCAGCATTTGGATTCAATGAGTTTTCCTTCTTCAAAGTTTCATAAACTTTACCTAGACCTTTCCAATCTAAAAAAACCAAAGCTGAAGTTCTTAATGGCACAATACCATCATTTAAAGTATTTGCATAAAGGGTTCTTCTTTTGAATTTTTTCAAAACTTTTCTTGTACTTTCTGAAGGCAACAACATCAATAAAGGTTTAGTTCCTTGTAAATTCAAGTCCATGCCTGTTTTACCAACAATACCAAAACTTAAAGCCATTTTAACGTAAGCAGGGTTCTCATTTGAAATACCTAATAAAGGAGAAGCCATATTAATTAAATTTTCTAATTGAACAGTTTGGAAGAAATCAGGATAATTATGATCAATATAGGAAATTGCAAAGGTTTGAGTTAATCCACCTAGTGAATGAGCAATGAATGAGATCTTTTCGATATTTAAATTTGGAACAATGTCATGCATTAGCCATTCAGCTAATCTTCTACCTTGATATTTGACACCCCTTTCGGTTTTACAAACGTTTCCGGTATAACCTCTAATGACTACATTATCGCCTGTTTTCTCTGCCATTTCTTCAATTTTCTCCTTCAAATAAAACATATCGGCAGTTGTGTTTGAATGTAGACCATGAGTTAATATCACTAGATGTGTTTTATCATTGTTAAAAGGGGGGGGCATATTCCATAAGTCGACGGTGCTTAAATGTTGCACGATTAAATTTTGTTTTGAGAAGTTACCAAATGAATCACCAAATGATCTTGTATGTAATTTACTTCTATTTGAACCAATCATGATTTCATAGTGAATGTCAGCAGAAGTACTAAATATGATTTGGCTTTGAACATCAACTACCCAAACATATCTATCTTTTAAAGTATGTAGAGATAATTCCGCCACTAAAGATTGGCTTGGATTTAAATTTGGATCATATTTTGGTTGATCAGCAGTTATAAAGCAAGGTTTGTTCGAATTGTAGTCTTGGGTTTTAATATCACAGTAAAGAACGTATGGTCCAGCCAGAAAAGCAGCACGTAATGGTAATAACTCCACATTCTTGATCTTGATATATAGAGGACTGTTTATGAAATCTAACTCCTGATCTTGCCCTTGTTGGGGGAAGTATGATATTATGAATCTGTGGGTGCCCCCTATTTTGATCGTATGGTGAGATCTGTACATCAACGATTGGTCACGAGGCATTTCTGGGTGTAGTTTGAGTGCATTGGATTAATTGAGGCAATCGGATCAAATAGGTTGATTGTATCAGAGAAACTTAAGTCTTCTGATAGCTGTTGATTAAGTAGTTGAGCCTCGGAAGGTGCGCCCTCGTGACGGTGTTTTATGTGGCACATTAACTTATCCCGTCGATCGATTCAAGATCTTAATCCGACGCGCGCCGCAGAAGTCTAAGCGGCAATTTAAGCGGCAACCCCTTCTTTTTTCGATTTTTTATGATTTCTCATCGGAGAATCACTGAGTCACCGATTAACCACAGGGGCAGATTTGATTGTTTGCGCTTCACTTACTGGGGTCTGGTAAATGAAGATGAACTCGTAGTAGCCCAAAGGCATTAGTCTTCACTTTGAAGCCTGTCAGTCGTACGAGCCGGGCCAGAGGTAAAGTGGGTGAGACGCCGGAAAGCCGGTTGGCGGGCCTGTTTCGGCGCGAGTTTGACTCTTTTTTTTTCACCTGGCTGTGACTCAGAGATTCGATTGATTTTGATCGAGTGAGTTAGTGTGATTCCTGGTTTAGTGGAGTTTTCTTTGTTAGTGTTATCCCTTCTTCAGCGTTGCTTTTCTTCTGACAATTCCCCCATATATTCTCTTACTTACTTTTCTCTCACGACTCACACCCACAGTCACAGTAACCACAACTTCGAATTTCTCTTTTTCAACCTCTCATCTTTCTTTTCTCCAGATATTTTTTCATTCAGCTTATTTGCAAAAAAAACACAAAAAATACTTTAAATCCCTTCTTTTCAGCATTCTCAGTCATTCATAATTATGTTAGCTACTACTATAAGGGCAACCCTTACCAAAAGATCTATAACCAGAGCTTTACAGCAATCAACAAAAATTTCCATCTCCACACAGGCTATACGTTGTAAATCATCATCTGCTCAAGCTATAAATTCTGCCAGACCAAATCCATCCCCTTCTTTTAACACTGCCGATTCTTCAAATCAGCCTTCTCAATTGAATGCATCTTCTAAAAAACTAAATGGTGCCAAAACTGATGACTCCTTAATTGGGTTAACTGGTGGTCAAATCTTCCATGAAATGATGAGAAGACACAAGGTTGACACTGTCTTTGGATATCCTGGTGGTGCCATCTTACCGGTTTATGATGCCATTTACAATTCACCCCATTTCAACTTCATTTTACCTAGACACGAACAAGGTGCCGGTCACATGGCTGAAGGTTACGCCAGAGCAAGTGGTAAACCAGGTGTTGTTTTAGTTACTTCTGGTCCTGGTGCAACTAACGTTATCACTCCAATGGCTGATGCTTTAGCTGATGGTGTTCCTTTAGTTGTCTTCACCGGACAAGTTCCAACATCTGCCATCGGAACTGATGCTTTCCAAGAAGCTGATGTCATTGGTATTTCCAGATCCTGTACCAAATGGAACGTTATGGTGAAATCCGTTGCTGAACTGCCTAGAAGAATAAATGAAGCTTTTGAAATCGCAACTTCCGGTAGACCAGGTCCTGTCTTAGTTGATCTGCCTAAAGATGTCACTGCTGCCATCTTAAAAGACACTATTCCAATCAGCTCAACCATTCCTTCAAACACTTTAAGTAAAATCACTGCTCCTGAAACAACTGAATATACAACTAAATGTATTACAAGAGCTGCTAATTTATTATCTAAAGCTAAAAAACCAATCCTGTATGTTGGTGCTGGTATCTTAAACTCTCCAGATGGTCCACGTAGATTAAAAGAATTAGCTGAAAAGGCTCAAATTCCAGTTACAACAACCATACAAGCCTTAGGTGCATTTGATCAAAATGATGAAAAATCTTTAGATATGTTAGGTATGCATGGTTCCGCTGTTGCAAACTTGGCCATGCAGAATTCTGATTTAATTATTGCTTTAGGTGCTAGATTCGATGATAGAGTTACTGGTAACGTTGCGAAATTTGCTCCAGCTGCAAGATTAGCTGCTTCTGAAGGTAGAGGTGGTATCATTCATTTTGAAATCTCTCCAAAGAACATCAATAAAGTTGTCGAAGCAACCGAAGCAATTGAGGGTGATGTTACAACCAATTTAGAATTATTCAACGATTTAGTTGCTGAAGTTGATGAAAGACCAGAATGGTTCAAACAAATCAACAGTTGGAAATCCAAATATCCTTACTCTTATCAAAAGGAAACTCCAGGTTCTCTAATCAAGCCTCAAACTTTATTACAAGAAATCTCAAACCAATCATCAAAACTGAATAAAGAAGTTATTGTTACAACAGGTGTTGGCCAACATCAAATGTGGGCCGCTCAACATTTCACATGGACGAAACCAAGAACTTTCATCACTTCTGGTGGTTTAGGTACTATGGGATATGGTTTACCTTCTGCTATTGGTGCTCAAGTTGCTAAGCCAGATGCCATTGTCATTGATATCGATGGTGATGCTTCTTTCAATATGACTTTAATGGAATTATCCTCCGCCGTCCAAGCTAATGCTCCTGTTAAGATTGTTGTTCTGAATAATGAAGAACAAGGTATGGTTACACAATGGCAATCATTATTCTACGAACATAGATATTCCCATACCCATCAGTCCAATCCAGATTTCGTTAAGTTGGCTGAGGCTATGGGTTTGAAAGCATTTAAAGTCTCCACACCTGCTGAAATGAAAGATGGTGTTTCCAAAATGTTAAATTATAACGAAGGTCCAATTTTAATGGAAGTTTTAATTGAAAAGAAGGTTCCTGTTTTACCAATGGTTCCTGCAGGTAAAGGTTTACATGAATTTATTGAATTTGATCCTGAATTTGAAAAGAAACAAAATGAATTAAGACATAAAAGAACTAATGGTAAGTACTAATCAAACTTCAAAACTCTTTATTTATTTTATTATTATTATTATTATTAATTATTTAATCAATTAATTATTCATGTTCATATTATTATATCTTTAAATAACCATATATAAATCCCCTTTGTTTTTTGTTTTTTGTTTCTTGTCTTTTTTTTAGTCATTTTTATTTTTAACTTTAACCGATTCTTACTATATCCTTCCTCCTCTCAAAATTGCTGTTTTTTCTAACTTAGTATACATTTATTTCACTTTCTCTCTCTTATTTTTCTCTTTTTTACAATTTCCATTAGGTTTACAAAATAAAAAAATTTTGAAATTTTTAAAGAAAAACGCAAAATAGTATATCCCAAAAAATTAAATTAAATTAAAACAAAATGAGGCATGTATAAAACTAATATATTAAAAAAAAAATCTAATAATTACATAATATTATTTGTATAACTTAAACGACTAACATTAATCGAAATTCTTTTTAAACAATTTACCAAACTTAGTTAAATTCTCATTCAAATTCTTCTTGTTATCTTCGCTAATACCAAAAGTCTTTGCAAAATTCTTTTCAAAATTATCTCTTGTATTCTGTAACGATTGTCGATCGAACAAATTACTTAAATTAGGACCATTGATTCCACCAATATTAGGTGATGAACCACCAGGCAACATACTTGTTGACGCTGAGGGTGAAGTTAATAACGAATTTGAGAATAAATTTAATGTATTAGCGGTGTTGGTGTTGAGGGTTGTTATTATCGGAACATCGATTTTCAACTGCTCCAAGAAATTATCCGATTCTGATAACTCTTCTTCGTCTTCTGTAGTCAATATGGTTTCCTGATATGACCTTAATTGAGTTCTGAAAATATCCATGTATTTGAACTTATCATTTTCAAAACTTGAATCATTGTTTAATTTTCCCTTTAATTTCAAAACTTTTACGAAATTGCTGAATGATCGATCCCCAATGATTTTGAAATAGTTTATAATGAATGCGTCCGTGGGTTTCAATGGTGCCATTAGGATTTTCAATAGTTTATCAATTTTGTCTATCTTTGAATTAACATATTTTTTATAATTCTTAGTAAAGTTCGATGCAACAATGGAGCTACCATTAGTGGACTTTTCAGTATTATTCTTATCTGTTGCTGTGGTGATTGTGGTGGTTGTGGTAGATGCAAGCTCTGGTAATTCATGGAAAAATGACTTTAATGTTTGCAAATCTAATAACAACTGTTCAGCCATTATATCTGAAATTGGTTTTAATTTAATCATATTGATTATTAAATCATTTAAAATAATCTCTATTAATTTGTCTATGAAATTTCTTAAATACAATGGTCTATTGAAATTTTTGAAGATTATTTCACAATTTTCCGTTAATACCGTTTTAATGGAATGTAAGTATCTTGATTCACCTGTCACATCCTTTAAGGCTTTCCAATTAAAATTGGACATTTCTCTCCATGATAATTGCAAATCATTTTCAATCTTCAAATACATTAAATTCATACATTTAGTTATAGTATTCAAATAACTATTGATTTGCTTTTCAAAATTGATCTTAGTGATCAACTGTTCGTCATTTGAAACTAATGAAGTCATTCTTTCTTCTAATTGGCCAATTGTAATTGAGCAATAATCAGCTGTATTTAAAACTAAACAGATGATGTCAATAACTTCGATTTGATCATTTGAATTACCAGATATTAATTGTTTTTGGTCAGGTAGCATCGTCTCAAGCAATTGCTTTTGATACATATCTAAATATTTAGCAAAAGTTTCAGATAATTTAATTAATGGGTCCCCATGAGATAATTTAGACAATTGAGTTAACATTGATCTATACATTCTAAATAAATCTGCAGAGGATTCTAAAACATTCAATAAGGCTTCAGTATTCTCATCTGAAACACCTGATTTTTTAAGTATATTATTGGGATTCATAAATTCTAAGAATTTTTTCTCTATTAAAGTACCTTGATATTTAATCCAAATGTTTAAATAAGGCTCGAAAACATCGGAGATTTTTGAATCGAAATTATAGTCCTCGTTTTTAAAATAAACATTTAAGTAATTTTCAAATTCTAAAGACTCACTTAAAGAACTTATTAATAAGTTGACATCAACATGGGCTGAACCATTTAATCTTGTCTCTTTTGAAGTTACTTCTTTTAAATCTTTTTTAGTTAATTCACAAAACTTCTTAGTTAATTCTAAATTCATTTTCCAATAGAGTGGAAATAAAGATGCTTTATGCTTTTCAAAATTAGCTAAGATTCTTTGAAAATATATAAATCTTCTCTTTAAATTATCCAAAGAACCGGCTTCCTCTGAAGATTTGAAAATTGTAGTAATATCTTTCAAAATGTTATTCATATACCAATTTGACAGTTTATCATGATAAGGTCTACCTAATAAATCCAAGATTTCACAACCATTGATTAATTGAGTATTTTTCAAATGACCATTTAAATCTTTTTCAAAATCATTAAAGATTTCATCAATAATTTTATTCTTGATTGACCCTATTCTTTTATTTAAAGTGTTTATTTCATCTATACTTTTATAAGTCTGAAAATGTTGCATTAATTCCAAGACAACGGATAGCATTTGTTTGATTTCTGAATAATTCTTAACTTCAATATCTTCCGAAATTAAATCATTTAATGAATCATAAGAAATGATTAGCATTTGTAATCTTTTTAGAATTGTCATAGACAAAGTTAGGTTCTTCTTACAGTTGTCTAGCTTCTTAATATTTATAGTCATATCATTGATTGTAGTTCCAGTTGATTGAGCCAAAGTTTCAGTGATATTAAATTGATCAATTAATTGGGTCAATTCACTATCTAATTGAACTAAAGGGTCATTATCAGATTGATTCAGATAAGATTTGTTTTTGGAGTGGATCTCATCTTCCAATTGAAGCTTGTAAGTGTTCGTGTAACTCATCATATCGTCAAGATCTGCCAAACTGTTGGGATGGTTGAACAGGTTTAGTACGTCGTTCAAGGGATCGTAGTTCGGAGACTCAATATCGATTGTCTCAGTGGCGGACGAGGAGGGCGAATCCCGTGACGCCCTGATGAGCTGGTCCTTGAGCGATAGAGACATTTCAGTGATTAACTGATTGTTGTATTTCCAATAAAAGTGATTTTGTGTTAATAGTGGGGTCGTTAGAATTCTTCAATATGATTTGTTTGTTTGTTGTTAGTTGAATCAATTGATTTCTTAGAAGAACAGCGCACTCTGGCTGCGCTGGACACGACCCTTTTTTTCATCAACGCGTTCATTTTTCATCTTCGTTATTTGGTGGTTTTGGATGATTTTGGTGGCAACTACTACTGTAATAGCAAACAACATATCGTTACACCAAATGTCCCTTAGACTTCCAAGTGCTCCAAATGCTGGCCTGTTCAAGCAAGGTTATCAGACCTCCACTAACTTGGATGGTGCCATTAACAGAAACATCCAGGCTTGTAAAGAAATAACAACCATGATTTCCACCTCGATTGGCCCTTGTGGTAAGAACAAGATCATCGTCAACCAATTAGGTAAAGTATTCATTACTAATGATGCTGCCACAATGATCAGGGAATTGGATGTTATTCATCCTGCTGTCAAAGTGTTGATCATGAACTCTCAACAACAAGAACAAGAAATGGGTGATAATACAAATTACGTTTTGGTTCTAGCTGGTGAATTACTTCAGTTGGCTGAAAAATTGATTGTCTTAGGTTTGACCCCAACTGAAATCATCCAAGGATTTAATCTGGCCAATAAATTTGCCACAAATGAATTAAATAAGTTGGTTGTTGATCAAATTGATGATTTATATGAAAAGAATCAATTGTTAAAATTAATTAAACCTGTCATTAGTTCCAAACAATATGGCTCTGAAGATAAAATTTCTGATTTAATAGTCGATGCCGTTTTAAACGTCTTACCTGAAAGCAATCCAAATTTCTTCAATGTTGACTCAATTAGAGTTGTTAAAATCATGGGTTCTTCATTATATTCTTCCTTTGTTTTAAAAGGGATGGTTTTTCCAAGAGAGCCTGATTCCAGTTTGAAAAAAATTAATCAAACTGCTAAAGTTGCCATTTTCAATTGTCCAATAGATATCTCAACTACCGAAACTAAAGGTACCGTTTTACTACATAATGCTAAAGAAATGTTAGAATTCTCAAAAGGTGAAGAGGATCAATTAGATGAAACAATTAAATCCATTGCACATTCAGGTGTCAAAGTTGTTGTCGCTGGCTCTTCCGTTAGTGAATTAGCTTTACATTATTTGAATAAATATGAAATCTTAGTTTTAAAAGTTCCTTCTAAATTTGATTTAAGAAGAATCTGTAGGGTCTGTGGTGCCACTCCATTAGCTAGATTAGGTGCTCCAATGCCCGAAGAAATGGGTACCGTTGATATTGTTGAATCTATTGAAATTGGTGGTGATAGAGTTACTGTTTTCAGACAAGATAAAGAAGATTCGTTGACCTCTACTATTGTCTTGAGAGGTGCTACACAAAATAATTTGGATGATATCGAGAGATCTATAGATGATGGTGTTGCTTCAATTAAGTCTATCTTAAAAGATCCAAAATTATTACCAGGTGCTGGTTCAACTGAGGCTGAATTGGTTAAAAGAATTACAAGTTATGGTGAAAGAACTCCGGGTTTATTACAATTAAGTATTAAGAAGTTTGCTGAAGCTTTTGAATTCTTACCAAGAATCTTATGTGAAACTTCAGGTTTAGATGCTTCTGAAGTGCTACCTAGATTATATTCTTATCATGATGAGAATGATCCAGAAACTTTGAAATTCGGTATCAATATCGAAGCTGAATCTGCTGCTGATTCATTGTTAGATGTTAAGGAAAATAAAATCTTAGACTCTTTAATAGTTAAGAAGAATGCTATTAATTTAGCTACTGAAGCTGTCAATACTATTTTAAGTGTTGATCAAATTATCGTTGCTAAAAGAGCGGGTGGCCCAGTTATGCCTCAACAGCCAAGACCAGGTAATTGGGATCAAGCGGATTAGTTTGACTGAACTAAGTGTTGTTTTCTAATTAATTTCCTTTGTCTTTATATGTTGCTTTTGTTTTGTGTATACTTTGTGTATCAATCTTTTTTATAGATACCACATTCCACTACCAGTGTCAATAGTACTAATAATACATTTAATTTATTTAATGGCAGTATATGTGTGAGTTGAGGCCTGAGGAGTATGCTGTAAAAAGCCTGTAATAATGATAATAACCCCCCGGAGCAATATTTCAGGAGATGCAAGTTGCGGCCTGCCCCTTACACAGCCGAAACTAATTCCGACTTAAAGGAAAGTTATTCAATTAACGAATTTGCGCAAGTTCTCTTTAATCCAAGAAAATAAACTGTAAACATAATTGTAGTTCAGTCACAGACAAGACAAATTCTTCAATACCTCTTTTTTTTTTCTTTTTCTACTCGGAAGAATCAGTTTCCCATTCTCAGATTTTCTCGTTTTGCTCAGAAACTGAAGGGGCAGCTTCCCTTTCATCAACTTTATTCTGAAGATATGAATTTAAAAATGTTGCCAAATTATCCAAACATAGGAGACACCAGTGTTATTTTTACAAGAACCGAAAGGTTCGTTGCTGTTTGTCTCGGAAATCGTGGCCGTTATAATTTGAAGGATCATATGATAATAAACAAAGCATATATTTCTCGTATTTATTTTTCATATTCTTTGGGTACAAATATTCTTTATTCATCATATGTTTTTAAAAAGGTTTTGTATTCACCTCTTTGGATACGATTCTTGCTTATGAGTATCCATGAATCTCTTAGAAGGGTAATTGACTCTTCACTAAGCGCACGTCCAGGATGAGTTGAACGTTGAAGTTGGA
Source organism: Ambrosiozyma philentoma (assembly GCA_003707675.3). Taxonomy (NCBI): domain Eukaryota; kingdom Fungi; phylum Ascomycota; class Pichiomycetes; order Pichiales; family Pichiaceae; genus Ambrosiozyma; species Ambrosiozyma philentoma. Next base: position 215,364 of record PPKZ03000021.1, read on the forward strand.
TTTGACGTTTAGATGGCACCGTGGGTCGTTTTCCTGAAAGATGAAGGGTTCAGGTAAGCAAAAAACGTGACTCATACTAGTTTGTAAAATTGAGAAGCATTCTTTGTTAAGGCACATTTGATTTTGATCCCTGCTAGTATGGGTTGAAATAAGCTAACTAGAATGGGAGTTATTCCGATTCCCAACCGAATTCCGATACACTTCTCTGCACCATGTAAAGTACTGGGTTATAAGTTATAACTGGCTAACAATTAACTATTTACTCAATCCTTAAGTTTAATCCACTATAATTAATTATAAGTGGTAAAATTTACTCTAGTATATGTGTAGTATAAATATTGAATGCCTGCGTCAGAAGTTAAATGGGCTCTGTTTACAATTCTCATAACTTGCTTAATTTGACCTGGAAACCAGAACTAAATGACATGAAACATGAAAAGATTATGTACTCTGGAGGTTTGTCTTCCCAATTGGCTGATATAAGCTTGAAAAAAAATCTTCTTTAAGCTTTATTTCCTTAGTCTTGTCGTATAAGCTTAAGTTTTTCCTGAAGGAATTAGGTACAGGTTGAATTAATTTTAGAAATTAAGTGGTACTGGGTTAAATTATTCCTTTTATACACCACATGAGATGAGATGAGCCTACTATGCTTCTTGAAAGCCTCTCTAGTTCTAATATTAGACGATTCCAACCTGCTGTCTGTCCAACCCATACTTACTGCTGTTCTCTCTGTCACGTGCTCACACGCTCCCCTGATTGGCCACAACAGACGTGCGTTGTTTAATTAAATCCACTTCAACTTTTCCCTTTAATTGATCTGTTCCTTTATTCATTTATGATTCCACCCACTGACACCACATTCAACGCCCATTGCCTTCCTCCCCTCCCCTTTCACCACTCCAGCTCCCATCTCCATCTCCCACCAATGGCCCCTTTTTTCAAAAAGAAGAAGCACAGCAAGTCTGGCTCTCAGGAATCAAACCAGACTAGCACCACAAACCACACCAACGACTCCAACCAGAGAACTCCCCCATTAGCCCACTACAACTCGTCTTCCACACACTCTGCCCAATCCGGACACTCTACCTCTGCCAATGCTGTAGCAAGACTCCGTTCTAACTCTGAACAGCACACCCCCCCTCCTGGCTCCAGGAACTCATCCTACAATGGCCATCCCATCATCCCAGGCCAGCAGACCCCTGTGAGAAACTTTTCCAACAACAGCTTCAACCCTGGCTCAAGAACTGCCACTCCAGTTCAACAACAACAACAACAACAACAACAACAGCAGCAACAGCAACAGCAACAAGTTGCTGTTGGATATGCCTCTCCAAGTCGTCAAGCCTCCAACAATACCCAACCTTACCAGCCTCCTTTAGCTGGTGCAGGTAGACAATTTTCAAATTCAACGAATCCTCTTCCTCCGCCAGCTTATCGTGATGGTTCCGGAAACTTGTATAGTCCTACTTCTGCTATTTCGGACGGTGTCTATTCTCCCACTTCAGCTATGTCTCCCCAGGGCCCATTGAACAATAACAATAACAATAATGCCAATAGTATCAATAATATTAACCTTAATTCTTCACCCTTTGTGGCTAACACTACTCCTGTTAATGCGAACACAACAAGTGCCATTCCACCTCCTCAAGTTCAACAACAGCAATCACTTCCCCAAGTTCAACAAGATCAGTCATCTCCACAACAACTACAACAACAACCCCAGTCAATGTTACCTCAAGTTCTCGACACCCCCTGGAAAAAGAAGAGACTATATAATTCGCCTTTTCCTAGATTTTCACATGCTGCAAGCTCAACAACTTCTGATAATGGTGCCATTTATTTAATGGGTGGTCTCTGTGGTCAAAACGTGTTTGGTGATATGTGGGTAATAGAACCTGTTAAAAATGAGCAAAACGCTCCAGATTATGAATACCCTTATATTGCATCTCCAATTGAAAATTTTGAGAGGGTTCCAGCCCCAAGAATAGGTCATTCTGCTGTTCTTATAGGTAATGCTTTCATTGTATTTGCTGGTGATACAGTTACTTCTTCGACTCAAGTTTTAGATAATAGATTATATTTCTTTAATATTACTTCTCTGAAGTGGACAGTCACCGCCCCTGAAGGCCCAAGACCCGATGGTAGATATGGCCATCAAATTGCTGTTTTGAATTTTGAAACTGAAGAAGAGCCAATTAGATGGTTAAGTTATTTATATGTCTTTGGTGGTCAACTAGAGGATAAATATTTCAATGATATTTGGAGATTTGATTTATCAAATTTCAGGGATCCTACTACTCATTGGGTTAAATTAGATACACCTGACAATGCTGAATTTGTCCCTCCAACTCTGGCAAATCATTCTATGAATGCTTATGGAAGTTCATTATATATCTATGGTGGTACTGATGGTCACACTGTTTATTCAGATTTACTCTGTTTTGAAGCTGAATCAGAGGTATGGAAGAAATGTAATTTAAACGGTGAGTTTAAACCACCTCCTCTAGAAGACCATGCTACTGGTCTGTATCAAAATTTATTGTTTATTTATGGTGGTAAAATACCAACTGGTGAAACCAATCATGATTTATATTTGATTGACTTGAATAATTACAATTGTTTTAAAATTATTTCCAATTTACCTTATAGTCCGGGTCCAAGAAGCGGTCATTCTTTAACTGTTGATTTAATGAATGAGAAATTAATTATAATGGGCGGGGATCAAGATGATAATGATTTTAACAATGTTTACGAAACTGAAAATGAAATGATTGATGAAACTCAATTCAGATATCCAAGTTCTGTTGTTTATGAGTTTGATATGGACCTGTTACCGAAATATATGGAAAAATCGTTGAGAAATGTTGTTAATCGTGCTGTTAATAATGGCTTTGAAGTCCCACCTATTCACCAAGATCATTCAGAGAATAGATTATCCTATAGGAAATCTCAACATGGTGTTTATGAAGATATTTCCGATGAAGAAGAACCTTTAGAAGATGCAATGGAAGAACCGTATGATCATGATAGACTGGAACAAAGTTTAATGAGTACAAGTACAGAAATTCAAAACAATAATCAAGATGCATTTTCTTCCTCTACACCAATCTTTAATAATGTGACAGAAGAAGAATATGGCCAAATTCCTAGTGTTCATTTAGACTCCCCGATGAATAAGAATAAATCAGATCATGCTTCGGCCCAACAACAAGAACATCAACCTTCACAATTATCAAGGGATGTTAGTGGTGCTTCGTCTAAATCAAGTACTGGGTTTGCTTCTGTTGCTCTTGGTAGTGCAGCTCTTGCTGTTGGTGGTACTGCATCTGCGATAACTGAAGCTTATAAACAAGAGTCCACTGTTTCTTCTCCTCAAAAGTCAGCTCATCCGTTGAGAGCAATTTCTGGTGAAAAGCAATCACAACCACAACAAACACAACAGCAACAGCAATCACAACCACAGTCCCCAGAAAAACCAAAATTAGGATCACCTTTACTATCGCAATCGCCACAACAACAGGGTACTAATAATTTCATTGTTTCGGATAACGCAACAACAACGACACATTCAAGAGACATTTCAGCACATTCAATTCACTCACATTCATATGGTGATTCAAATGGGTCTCTGAATCCAACCAAATTACAAGCAATGATTCAAAACTTAAAGTTAGAATTTTCACAAAAAGTCAGCGAGGCCAATGACAGAATAGTTGAATTAGAAAGAGAGAAGAATGATGCTAATGTTAAGATTAGGGACTTAGAAGGACAATTATCCGATCAACAACAATTAACCTCAAGTACCGTTGCCACTAGTGTCACATCGCGTTCATTGGATCCAACTAAAGATGATGAAGTTGAAGATCTATCACCACGCTCCAAAATTGGTTATGAGAATAAATTATTGCATTTGAATAATGAAAATAAGAACTTGAAAGAAAAAGTTATTGCCTTTGAGCCATTCATGAATTCAAAAATTGAATCATTGCAAGGATTAAATTCAATTATTAAATCACAACAATTTAAAATCAAAGAATTGGAGTGTAAAATTATTGATCAAGTCGAATTACAGAAAGATTTAAATGAGGCTGAGAAGAAATTGAATGATTTAAGTTTGGAGTTTGATAAATTTAAATTATTGAATGGTTCGTTAGATTTACCTGATGAGGATGCAAGTGTTGATAAAGATAAGCATACTGATGTTTCTAAGTTGAATTCTAATTTGGATAGTTTATTAGGATTGTGGAGCAAGACTTCAATGTCTGAATCTATTGATAAATCTGTGAGTAGTGGTGCTGGCCAGTCTAATAGCGGTAATGATGAATTAGTTAAGAGCTTGCAATCTCAAGTTGATGAATTACTAAAAGTGAGAGAAGGTGAAGATCAGGAAACGTCTACATTAAAGAATAATTTCGAAGCTAGTAAGAAGAAACTTTCAGATCTGGAAGAGAATTATAAGCAATCCATTTCATCTTTAAATAACACGCATAGAGCACTCACCATCCTACAAGAACAACTAGAGAAACAAAAAGATACAAATAAAAAACTCCACTCAGACTTAGAGGATTTGAAACTGAAGAAAAGAGTTGCATCACCAAGAAATTTCAGTGGGATTTCGTTGGCTGAACATAATAGATCTGGATCTGGAGGTTTCCAAAGCGGTAATAATGGAAGTTTGATTGAAGAGGAAGAAGAACAGGAAGAAGAGGATGCTAACACTAGATTTGATTTTAAGATTAAAGATTTACAAGCTGATTTGTACATTGTGACCCAAGAAAGGGATCAATTAAGAGATGAATTAACCGCATTAAAGAAAAAGATGTTATTTGATTCAAGAGAGTCTTCAACTGCATAATAATTTCAACCTACCGCATATTCAATCCATTTAATTACTTTTTGTTTCAGTCTCGTTTCTTATAAGAAAAGAATTATTTTTTTGTACCTTTTTACTTTTCCCTCGTTATATAGCTTTTCATGCTTTCCCTTTTTTGTTATTATTTTATTTTTATTTTCTTCTTACTTACTTATATTGTACTCTATAATTTTTTTTATTGTTGCTTTTTGTTTCCGTGTTTTTCTTAATTTTATTTTTATCTCCTTTCCCTATTGTTTGTTTTGAGTTTTGAGTTTTCACTTTTTATTCTGTTTTCTCTCATGTTAAAAACTAATTAATGTATAATTTTTCATATTTAGTCATTTCATCGTTCCTTTTAGTGTGTGTGGTTCGTGAGTACTATAATAATTTTACATAGCTACAATACAATACGATTAACCTGTGCATTCATTCCTTTTTTTTTACAATAATTAATAATAATAATAGTGATATTTTCATAAGAAACGTTAAGTAAAAAAAGATATATATGATATAAAATAGTAATGAATGAAATCTCTATATACAGTTGAAAGATTAAAAACAAAAAACACAAGAACGGGAAAGAGAAGATAAAAAAAAAAACAAAAAGATAGAATAATAGCATGCCATATAAATAATAAAACATTAAATTAAATAAACCAAATAAAATAAAATAAAATAAAATAAGTTATGAGAAAGAAGTAATAATAGATTGTAATAATTAGTCATCATGGTGATAATTGAACCTACCTAAAAACAGACACCAATACTGCGCTAAGCAAAATTAAAACAATTATAAAGAATTAAGAATAGAAAAAAGCTAATCTTTCTTATCTTTATTTTTGTTGCTCTTTGAATAAGATAGTCTTGCTCTACCTTTTCCAGTGTTAGAATCCCTTTCTTTTAATTTTGAAGTGAATTTCGAACTTAAAGAAGCAGCATGTTTTTTATGTAAATGTTTAGATATTTTCTTTGAATCTGATTTCGATTTGTTAATTTCATAATCATCATAATCACTCTGAATTTCTAAATCTTTGTTAAAACTATATTTGGAATATTGGTATCTTGATAGATTTTTATCTTCACTTAAAGGGTTACTTGACAAGTTGCTTGACATGTCTTGGGATGAATTAGTTGGTGGCTCTTGTGATTCTATAAAGTTTTCTAAGTTTTCATCAAATTCAAGATACACCACTGCAGAATTCTTTTTAAAATTTGTTGCTGGTGGATTTAATGGGATTGTTAATGGCTTATAACCTTGAAATAAATTGTCTAATAAAATGTCCTTTGCCCTTATTGAAACGGTTGAAGGAACCTTTGATAGAGAGTTAAAACCCTTCTTTGGTTTAACTAATTTCTTAGTAGTTGTAGATGACTCGTTTGCAGCTGCATCACTAGGTTGTTTTGAAGTGGTGCTTGCTTTAGAAGAAGAACTTCTCGATTGGAAGCTATGCAATGGAGTGTTGTTGACAGTGAGTCTTGATGACCTTAGACTGGTCTGGAGCAAAGAGGAGGCAGGTCTTCTGAACATTCTATTGTTGTTGTTCGACTTGTGTCTCTCTGTTCTTGAGCAGTGATATTAGTAGTGTTAATCCTGATCAGGTAAATAAATTAGTCAAATCGATTGCCCTTTTCCGACTGATGTGTACACGACCCTTTGTTCCTCACCCGTGCACCAAGAAGGCGGAGTTTCCCCGGAAAGTATCAATGCAACTATTCAAGATACCAGTCCATATTTCACAAGTGACTGTTCATTGAACAGTGCCTTCTAAGTCTTCACTAATCTAAAGTTAGACCTAAACTCAAACTCAAAATGTATATGCCCCCAGACTTGTCTCGTTACAGACCCTCTCCAGCCCAGTTCCAGCAGATACTAAACGGCTCAATTTTACCTATCCAAGCTACAGACCCAAATTGTTTGTTCAGACTCAATGAGGAGGAGTTCCAGTTCGACCACTTGGACGGGGTTTTCAAGCCTGACGTTGCCATCAGAATATCAAGATCTCCTTTATTGCCAAATGACCCTTCCACATATGCTTCTTTGTCCAAGTTTGTCGAACAAAATTTGAGAAAGTATCACACTACTTTAGGTAATGTTAATCAAAACCAATTGAATAAACCGCTTTCATTACCCCCTGATGCTGTTGGCGTTCAACCGGATGGAAAAACGGAGGTACTACCAATTGGTTGTGCAATCAATCCCTTAATTGCTGACCATTTTAAAGAAGTCCACTTAACTCCTAGTTCAATCGTTAAAATTATTGATTATGATAAGGCTGATGGTTTAAGTACAGCCAAAAAAATAGATAGTTTAAAATTACCAAGATCTAATTTAAATAGAAGTTCATCTGCTTTCATTGTTAAAGTCATATCAAGTGATAATTTCACTAAAAAGTTGAATAATTCAAATAAATTCATGATAGGTTGTCATGGTAGAATAATCAATCTTATTGCGTTGCAAGATGATCCAAGAGAAATGGAAGTTGACGTTCCTTTACTCAGAATAACCATAACAAATTCTGTTATAACTGCTGTTTCTACTTTCACGTATTTATCGGGTAGTGGTGAAAGAGAAATGGATATTTTAGTAGGTTTTGCTTCTGGTGATTTACTTTGGATCAATCCTTTTAAAATGAAGTATTCAAGATGGAATAAAAATTCAAAAATTAAAAGCAAACCAATTATGTCATTACAATGGTCTAAATGTGGTGAATTTGCTATTGTTGGTTTTTCAGATGGTGAATTGATGATTTTTGATAGAAGGTTAGATGACAATGAAGAATATTCTTCAGATTTAATTACTAATAAGAAAAAGATTAAGAAAGATAGATTTATGAAAATATTTAAAGGTTTGAGTACCAGTTCTAACTCATCATCCAATCCTATTGCTCATTATAGATTTTTAAGAGATTCAATTACTGATATTCAGATCCATCCTGTTTTTCAAAATATATTAGTGCTAAGTTGTGATGATGGATATATTAGAATTGTTGATTTATTGAAAGAGAAAATGACGGATTTATTCCCATCTTACTATTCAGGCTTCCTCTGTGTGAATATAACCCAAGATGGTAAGTATTTGTTGGCTGGTAGTGGGGATGATTTTGTTTCAATTTATGAATTTCAGTATAATGATATTTCTACAAATGGGTTATTAAAACTAGTTGCTAGATTACAAGGTTCCAAGTCTTGGGTTAGATCTATTGAAATTGATTATAAAAAGAGTAATTCTGGTCTATTGTATAGAATTGGTGTTGCTGGAGATGATAATTGTATTAGATTCTATGAATTCCAGCCTAGAAATTTGCCAAAGATTAAGAACTTAAAGGTTGGAAAGCCAATAAGACCTCTTACCAAGCCTCAACTAGAGAAAAGATTGTCATCAACTACAGTTGATTCTACAAACAATCTCAGCATTAAGCATTTGATAAGTAAAGATGGTACAAGCACACCTTCTGGTCATCTTTCCAACAGAAAGCTATTCACCCCAAAGCATCTTAAAAACGCTGAATCCATCTCATCTTTGACTTCCTCCAATCAACAACAGCACACATTATCCTTGTTTGAAGTGATAAACCAGGGTTCCACCACGTCGTTGACCCAAATGCACCACCAGTCAATGTCACTGACACCTACCATCAACAATGCGAACTCTGTCAATACTGCCAGCAATGCTACTGTCATGGCCAGTACCAATGGCATCACTAATCCTCTTTTCACCGGATCTTCTGCTAGTAACCTGATAAACCTGGATGGCATCTCTGAGGCGCTGGTGCACCCTTGCGTTGGCTTGAAATACTGCCCTGTTTTACTTCCTATTGGAGAGAAGAACACCAAGTTGGGCAGACTCAGCGGTCTGTGGTTCGAAGACAAGTATGTGTGGGCCTTTGTGAGCACTGGAGATTGTGTGAGGTGGGTCAGACCTTCCCCTTGATTTTTAAACGAACCGCGGGCGTTGATAAGGATTCAGGATTTGTGTTTTTATTTACTTTGTGTACCTTTTTTTCTAGTTTACGTACTTTACTTAGTTTTACATAGTTTTAGAAGAACAAGATCAACAACAAAATTCAAGTCTACAACTATCCAAGATGCACTCGAGAAGAGGAAGCCAGATGTCTGTAGCGTCCACATCCTCATCGTCCAATTCGCCACCTCCTCCAGACCCAGAACAGCTTAAGATCAAGTCACACTTTGAATACTCAACTGCCATACCTTTGAAGGAGTGGCTAAGAACAGCTACTGTAATGCTCAAGTATGGCAAAGGGTATGCAATGGATGGGTCCTATGATGAGACTTTTATCTTGTATCGCCGATATCTTGACTTGTTCATTAATAAATTACCTAACCATCCGGATTTAAAGGCAGTCAAAGCTGAGTACAAGAGAAACCCAAATTCGAAAAATGCTCTCGTATATAAAGAATATCGTTCGAAAATTAAAAATGAAACACCTGAAATTATGAAAGAAACCGAAAAACTATTCAAATCACTGAATGATAATTATAAATCATATTTAGAATCAGAGAAGAGAAAGAAGCAACTAATCGAATTACAAGAGTTAAAGTTTGCTAAACTAAAAGAACAACAATTTCTTCAGTTGAAGCAACAGCAAAGGACAAATGAGTTGAGAAAAAATAGTTCTTCTTCTTCTGATCTTGAATTGACTAGATTACAAGAAGAAGCTTTATCTAGAAAAATAAGATCATTGTCATCAAGTAGCATGACAGGACTTGAATCCTTAAATTTAAATAGTTTGCCAACTTATCCAGATTTGCCTGTCTTTGATGATCAAAATCCTGCATTAACCAAAAAGTCCGTGTTACCTTCCAAATCTCAAGTCCCAATTATACCGTCTCTGCCTTCCCCTTCGCTTTCATTTATTTCTACTTCCAATAAGGTACAAATACCGCCAGCACTTCCTGCGAAACCTCAGTCTCAAGTTCAATTACAGTCAACAAATGACTATTCTTCCAAATACCCTCAGATTTCCAAAAAAACTAAAACTGAAAAGGAGCTTCTGCATAAAACTGTTAATTCAACTGAAGGTGGCTCTCCACTAAGATCAGTTTTCTTACCATCTACATTAATTGACGAGTTTTTAAAAATAGCTAAAAGAAACACATCAAAGAAACTAGAAACATGTGGTATCTTATGTGGAAAATTAAATAGGAACGCCTTTTTTATAACTTATTTAATTATACCAGAGCAAGAAAATACTCCAAATACATGTTCAACCAAAAATGAAGAAAAATTATTTGAAGTTATTGATAATTTGGATTTGTTTGTGCTGGGCTGGATTCATACTCATCCTACGCAATCTTGTTTTCTTTCGTCTGTTGACTTACATACTCAGAATTCTTATCAAATTATGTTAAATGAAGCTATTGCAATTGTCTGTTCTCCAAGTGACAACTTTGAAAAAAATTTGGGCATTTTCAGATTAACTGATCCACCTGGTGTTCCGACTATAACTAATTGTAGCCAGACTGGTTTCCACCCTCATGGAAGTGATGATCATAACTTGTACGTGGAATGCCATAGATTAACTAATGATGTTAAAAGTGGTCATGTTGTTATTAAAAATGATTTACCTTTTGAAACCAAAGACTTAAGAGAAAAGAAAAGATAGCGAAGTGGCTTTGGAATTTACTATTACAGTTATTGGTTTTGCTTGTATACTGAGTTTATAAATACTATTGATTTTAAAAAGCGATTATTAGAGAACAAACATAATATATGTAAAAAAAAATGCGATCCAACAAGGGGTGGGGGGCGGGTTCATTTATTGCAAAATAATGAATAACAATATAAGTATTATAAAGAAATAATAAGATAAACTAGGCCATTTCCACTTCATCAGCATCCACTATTTTTTCAGCAGTTCCTGCCGTGTTATTATTGGTACCTTCAACTTGTTGGCCTTCTTCACTTGAGAATAGCTGAGCTTGCATGATTCTATCCTTTTCTTCATTTTCAGCTAATTGTGTACTTAACATATGATCTTCCATTTTCTTTCTTTCAGGTTCTGTAGCTTTATATTTATTAACATCGTTTATAAATTTTTCTAAATTTGTGCCCGCTGCAGCATCACTTTCTAACTGAGTGTATGGATTACAATTTAACTCCTTCACTCTTCTTTTATGACGCTTGGCTTTTAGATGTGCTGCTAGTGCTTTGTTATCTTGGAAATATTTAGCACAGTGAATGCAGTAGTATTGACCTAAACCTGCTTTATATTCATCTTGTATTTGATGTTTCAATTGTTGAATTGATTCTGGGGATGACAAATCTTTATGAATCAGGTCTAAGTCTCTCGTTCTTCTTTTGGTCTTGTATCTTTTCACTGAATATCTACCCATTTTTGATTTATTTATATGTCTTTGGAAAAGTGAGCAATATGTTGTGAAGAGAAAGCAATTCTTATCTGGTGTGTGTAATGATAATCAATTGAAAAAAAAATTTGAAAAAAAAATGAGGTAGTTTGAGCCGCACGTACAAGTCTCAACTCTACGCGAAGCATTAACGAGACGTGTTTTGCCATACATGATATTTCGTGGTTATAAGATAACCGAACACAACCAAAAAAACTATCGGCTGTACACAAACAAACAATGTTCAGGGATCTCATAGAATCACTACGTGCTCAATCTACAAATAATGTTAGTGCAGAAACACAACAGCCAAATGTTGAATATGATTTTGGAGAAGAAGAATATATTTTTGATGAAGAAGAATTCAATAAATTACAATCAGAAGTACTACTAAGCATAATTTCTAAACATTTTCCAACAGATATGCAGAAAAATGGGTTGATTTTAGAATTATCTCATTTACCAGTTGAAAAAATACCAGAAGATCGACTGGTTGAATTGATGAATATAGTGGATGCTAATTTAGGAGATTTCTATACAAAAGTGAACGGAAAGAATTGGAAGAAAGATAAAATTAAAGAAATGAATGAAGATGGATTGCTTTATGTTATAATGAAGGACTTTGATACTGGTTCAATAATTGGCTTTATGTCGTTGAAACTGGTATTTGATAATGAGGTTTTGGTTGCATACCTTTATGAGATTCAATTACTTCAAGCTTATACAGGTTTAAAAATTGGAGCTGAATTAATGAAACATTTCCATCAATTGCCAAGTTTGGTTAACAATGGACCAGCCGAGAAGGGTGATGCAGATAATATTGAAAATAGTGATGACGAAGCTGAAGAAGAGGACAGAATCAAGTTTCTTCAAGCATATGGTAAAGTTGAAGGTTGCTCGTTGACTGTTTTTACAGGAAATACTAGAGCTTTGAAGTTTTATGAAGGTTTGGGTTATATCTTGGCAGGTCATTCGCCTAGAGATAAGAAATTAAGAGGTCGTGTTGTTAAACCCGATTATTATGTTTTGTTCAATTATGTTTAGACATTTCATTATTTTTATTTTCTTTGTTTTTTATTGTTTTAATTCATTCTTTTGTTTCTTTTTATGTTTAAATTTATGATTGGGTATTTCTTAGTTTTAAAATTTGTTCCTTTCGTCATTTTTCATGAGCGGTTACTTTGGAATCAGGTGCCATTGGGTGGTGCACGCTGAGAGATCTCAACGTTGAAGCGGACTTTGAAACTAAACGTTATCGTAGCTGGAACAAAAGTGTGGATTCGTCCTTATCGCCACTTCCTCCAGCAAAACTGCTTTCCTCTTTTTTATCACCTATTACTCCATCTTTAAATTACATTAAGTTAAATTTTTACAATGTGCAGACCAACTCAATGTCCTAATTGTTCAAAGGCCGCTTGGACTGGTTGTGGTTTACATATTCCAAGGGCTATGAATGAAACTCCAAAGGAAAACTGGTGTTCTTGTGAACATTCTGCTGATTCAACTACCTCAAAAGAATATCCTCCAAAGGCTGGTACTGGTATCCCTTCTAAATTATAATTATGCGTGGGTTGAATTGATTATTTGTTATCTGGATTGAGGTTTCCAAGTTATCTTACGTCGTGTCTTATCTTTTTATTTTTATAGCATATATGATTCTGAATAAATTACAACACGTTTCGGGAGTTCAAGGCCACGGCAGAATGCAGTAGCTCAGAAAATAATATATCGAAAAGTATAATTAAGATTGTAGTTATAAAACAATGATAATTAAAATATAAAGAATAATGCAAAATAATCTATTTTTGACGTTTGTAAATCTTGTTTAAGAAGGCAGTCAAAACGTCTTTTTTGAAACCTCTTGATTCATCAACTTTGGAGATTTGCTCTCTTAATTGAGCAACGATCTTATCTTCATATTCTAAGTATAATTGATCAATCTTCAAATCATTAAAAATTTGCTTACAGACCTTTTCTTTTTCGGCATCTTTTCTACCATAGTTAACATCTAACAATTCTCTTTGTTCTTTAGAACACACCTTCAAAGCAGTATTGATGATCCACGAACATTTGTTATCTTGAATATCAGTACCAATCTTACCAATATCCTCTGGTTTGCCAAAACAATCCAAATAGTCATCTTGAATTTGGAAATATTCACCCAATGGAATCAAGACATCTTGAGCTTGCTTTAAGTCTTGTTCAGAATTAACACCAGCAGCGAACATAGCTAAAGCAACAGGCAAATAGAAACTGTAATAAGCAGTCTTGAAGATAACGATAAAAGAGTGTTTGTCTAAGGTGAACTTACTTAAATCGACTGAATCTTCAGGAGCAGTGATCAAATCTAATAATTGACCTAATTCAGTTTGGAAAGTAACTTCATGGAATAAATCTAATAGATCAACATAGTACTTTTCAGATCTGAAATATTTCTTCAAGATAACATAGATAGCACCTTCTAACATGAATGAATCGTTGATGGCAATTTCATTGACACCTTCAACTTTATACCAACAAGGTTGACCTCTTCTGGTAATTGATTGATCCATCATATCATCGGCAACTAAGAAATAAGCCTGCAATAATTCAATACCCCAACCTAAAATGGCAATTTTCTTGTATTCCTCATCAGAGAAATCTTCTAAAGCCTTATAGTTCTTTAATAAAGCATAAGTATCAACGACTGACAAACCTCTGTTCAATTTACCACCTGGAGTGTTATAGTTTAAGTTTTTTTCGAACCAAGAGATAGCATCAGCTGGCATACCGTAATTGGTACAGACCTCTTTCAATTCTGTGACTAATTCTGGGAAAACCTGTAAAAATTTAGCTCTGTTTTGTTGTTTATCCATTTTGAATACTGATTATCTTTCTGTTCGAAGGTAGAAAAGGAATATTTGCGGTTCTTTTTTACAGGAGAATGGCCATAAACTAAAAGGAAACGAAACGGAACGAAAAAGCCTTTTTCAAATAAACGAGCTAGGATTCAACGATACGAAGAACGCGACCGCCTGCCACACTCTGTGCCACTTCATACTATGGCGCAGTATCGAGATATTTTTTTTTTCAAAAATTTTATTTTCAGATTTCCCTAGTTACTTGTAGACACTTTCCCTTCTCCTGATAAATCGCAATATATAAGGTCAAATTATTAATCCTTGATTATAGAGTTTCACAATGGGCAAGAGTAATAGAGTTAAAAAATCTATCAAGAGCAATGAACAATCTTACGAAAGTGATGTGCTAAGTAAGAAGGACCAAAGAAAGATTAAAAAGACATTAGAAAAAGAGCAAAAACAAGAAGAAGCTGATGAACAAGAAGCCGACGAAGAAGATAATGATGAAGATGATGGTTCTGATATTGAATCTATAGAAAGAAGACTAGATTTGGATCTGCTTGCTCAAAGTGATGACGATGAAGATGATGATGAAGATGACGAAGATGACGAAGATGACGATGAAGAGGAAGACCCTGAAGCCGAAGAAGAGGATAAAGAGGAAGACCCTGAAGCCGAAGAAGAGGATGTTCCATTATCAGAAGTCGAAATGGATTCAGACGGAGATGTTGTTCCATTTACAAAATTAACAGTGAATAATAAGGCAGCAATGAAAGAAGCACTTGCGAGAATCCAAATCAACTGGAGTAAATACAATTTCGATGAACATCAATCTATCACTTATCATTCTAAAGTTGAAGAAGACATTAAAGATATTTACGATGATACTGAACGTGAATTACAATTTTTCAAACAAGGTTTAGATGCTGCTTTGCAAGGACGTGAAAAATTATTGAAACTAAAAATACCATTTGCAAGACCAATGGATTACTTTGCTGAAATGGTCAAAACAGATGAACATATGGAAAACTTGAAGAGTAAATTGATTAAAGAACAAACCGAAAAGAAAGCTAGCCAAGAGGCCAGAAGACAAAGAGAATTAAAGAAGTTCGGTAAGCAAGTTCAACATGAAACCTTGCAAAAGAGACAGAAAGAAAAGAGAGAAACTCTTGATAGAATTAGCAGTTTGAAGAAGAAGAGAAAGAATAATGAAATCAGTGGTGATGATTTCAATATTGCGGTTGAAGAAGCCACAGGACCATCTGCCGGTAGCAACAAGAGACCAAAGAGATCACAGAACTCCGGTCCATCTTCCAAGAAGCCAACCAAGAAGAGATTAGGTAGAACTAGAAGAAGAAATAAGCACTAGATCAGTATGGCGCATTACCATTGATATTTTGTGCCACCACGTGACGTGATGTGGCCACGTGAATGACTGTGGCGCAGCAGAGGTCAGGTGACAAATTTTTTGTTAATTTTTAGTTTAATTTGTTTTTGTGTACTTAATTCTGTAGATTACTAGATTACTAGATTCCTAAGTTAACTGGCCCTCCCTCCGACTCATAATAACCACTTCTAACTACTATAGATCTATTCCACGCTATGTCCTCTCTAGACCCAAACCCAGACGTCGAGCCAGCTTTGAAGAAAGCCAAACTTAACAACAACACTGACGTTGCACGTGAGAATCACGTTTCCAACACTGATTCCACCACTGAAGAGACTGAAAAGGACTCCCAAACCACAAATCCAGATGAAGCTCCTGTTACCGCAGCCTCCATTCTGAGTAAACAAGTTGAGATCAAGCCAAAAGGTGGACTGCCAAATGATAGTAGACCTACTTTAACTATTCCAACTCCTACTGAACCTCCTGTCGGTACTGGTAAAGTTGTTGAGCAATACCCAGTTGGAAGTGAAGAATATAAACAACAAAGAAAGGCTAACCACAAGGAAGTTGAAAGAAAGAGAAGAGAAGCCATTAACAATGCCATTAGAGAATTACAAGAGTTGTTACCTAACCCAGATTCAAATAAAGCACAAATTATTAAGAAAGCTGCTGAATACATTAAAAGATTGAAAGAAAATGAAGCTTCAAATATTGAAAAATGGACTTTAGAAAAATTGATCACAGATCAAGCTGTTAATGAGTTAGCCAACTCCAATGAGAAATTAAAGGCTGAATTGGAAAAAACTTACAGAGAAATTGAACATTGGAAACAATCGTTTTTTGAACAACAACGTGAAATTGATCAATTGAAGAAGAAGATCAAAGAAAACAACAAATCTTGATCATCCAGTGTATTTATTTTTCTTTGTTTGTCTTTCATTAACTTGATTTTTTTTAAAAAAAATTGTTTCAACGCCAAATTTCGAATTGTATGTGCTTTATCTTATCTTTTGTATACTTTTTATAAAATTTCTTCTATGTTATTTTACTGTTTTTTCTATATGCTTTCCATTTCTATACTTTTACGACAAACTTACTTGAACTAAATATATAACATTTGTTTATTTAAATCTAAAGGTGCAATAATACAACGATAATTGGTTTAAATATCGACATTACGAATAAGGATACCTTCATTACCTTGTCCCAAAGTACCAAAAAAACTAATATCCGCAGTTCTTCCCAAATCACGCCCATTGAATCTAAATATTGAAGAAGAACCACCATACATTAGCTTATCTTCCATTCCAGATCTATTGCAAATCACAACCAATTTAGGTTGTGTAAATCGATTACTGTAAAAGGGTTGAAATCTCATAGCCCAATATAATGAAGTTTGAGAATCTGGATATGATCTAGTGAATTGACCTGGAGCATTTTCTTGATCTAGTATGATTTGATTTTTTTCAACATCATCAACATTTATTTCAACTGGTTCTTCTTTTGAATAAATTTTCTGATAATGAGAGATATCATTATTAGTCCAAGTATCTTTCCAAGATGTATTCATCCACGCTGTAGGCACCAACACTAACTGAACGCCATTTTCATAACAGTAATTTGCAAATTCGAATTTCTCAAAAGGTGCTTTGAATTTATAAGGATTCAAATCCATACAGATGCCAATCGCTGTTTTGAACACCTTGCCTTTTAGATTCAACTCAAAAGATGTGAATCCGGATGGCGATTCCGAGCATCCCCATGTTTCATCAGTTTCGTATAAAAAGCTCTTTCTGTAATTATGAATTATGGAACCAGAAGGCGATATGCAATAAGCTGAGTTGTAAATCAAGTTCTCTTCTCGTTCTGGATATCCTAAAACGGTATGACAATTGTATTTTTCAGAAATGTATTTCCCTAATTCATAAGACTTACCTTTACCTTTAACTTCTAAATATGTATCTATATGTTGAGGACTTTTGAAATTGTAGCCGGTAAGTGCTAGTTCGGGAAGCAAGATCAAGTCAGGATAGGGCGGTTGTAACGATTTCTCCAGAATGGAAAGAGCTCTTTTTGTGTTTTCTTCAATTTTCCCTAGAATCGGATTTAACTGTAATGTTGCAACCCTCAGCTTCATTGTGTTTTCGGAAAGTTGTTGTTCTAACTGGGGAGGGGGAGGGGGTAATTTCTTGCTCACTGTGGGTAAATTCGTGATGAGCTCCAATTATTGTTTATTTTTCTGCTGGACGGCGTAGACTATCGTCGTAAACCATATTTATGCAGACGCGTCTATTTAAAACGCCCAACCCGATCGACGGAGGGGCACGGCACTGTCCCTCCGTAACTCCGACCCCGTAAGCGAGTTTCGGCAGATCGAACGATTAGTTCCTCGATCTAAAAGCTAAACGAGACAGACGTACGTGTGACTTGCTTGCTCGATCTTAGGTCTCATGACGAACTGAACTTATCGGTTCAATTTGTTACTGGCTTAATTTTAAAATCAGAAATTCTAATATGTACTAGAGAATTAATTAATTTAATAAATATAAAGCAGATATGCATTGTAATTGCGGTGAAATGATAATTGTAGAGAGATAAAAAAACAAAATTAAAATCAAAAGGAGCAGTAATCAGTAGAAGAATATAGAAATAGAAAAATCATAAATCAAATCATGTAATAAAAAAGCCAGATTTTATAAATAATCCCAAGAAAAAAAATAATAAAAAGGAAAAGAACAAATTAAAAAAAGTAAAACAAGTGAAAGGAAGAAATTAAAATAAAAATAAAATAAATAAAATTTTAGTAACTGTAAAAGAGTAAGAATAAAAAAAAGATAAAAATCATTCTAAATTAAATAATCCATTAATCAATATCAAAAATCAAATCATACTGCCATTCAATTGTGGTTGAGAGCCAGAACGATCTAAATCACCATGCTTGAAACAGCATCTTTTACCATATCTACAATGTCCAGTCTTTAACCAATTAACACACAGTTTAGTTTTCCAATTATCTGATCTCTTAACAACCTTTAATTCACCATGACCATGAGCAAATTGACACTTAGAACCATATGGACAATTACCTTTAGTTTGAAACTTCACACAAAGTTCTGTTTTATATAATTGTTTATCAACTTTATTTTGATTTTGATTAGCAATATTAATTTGAGATTGATTTAAAGGAGACGTAGATGAAATAGGAGTAGAAACAAGAGGAGATGAAGACGACTGCAATTGGCCTTCTCTTTGCTTTTTGGAATCGGATAATATAGTTAAATTTTCTTCAGTTAATTGGAAATTGTTATTACTGGGAGAACTAGAAGGACCTGCGGCACCGCCCAAGAATTGTTGTTGTAATTGCAATAACTGTTGTTGTTGTTGTTGAATGTTTGATAGTTGAACCAGACTATTAGATAACAGTTGCAGATTATTAGAATTCAACAGTAAAGAACCTAAAGAATTATCATTATCTTGAGGGGCTAAACTGTTATTTGCGTTGTTTAAATTAAGCATATTAGAAGGTGAGTTAAAAGATTGTAGTTGGGGTTGTTGGGGTTGTGGAAGGAAATGTTGTTGTGTAGGTTGAGATATTGTTTGATGGGTATGAGTTTGTTGGTCCCATAAGTTTGGTATCATATTAAACATATTTTTGTCTTTATTGTAGAATTCTTCGTTTAAATCAACTAACAAGTTACTTGTTGAATTTGTAGGAGTAAAAGAGATGGAAGTTGAAGAGCTTGTAGAAGAACCGGTTTCTGAATTGGAAGAAGAATATTCAGGGCTAACACCTTGACAAGAAGAGGAGGTTGTGATGTAGTTGTTGTTAGAAATAGTAGGGGCTGTAGCAGAAGGCTGAATTGAGGATGAAGGAGCAGATGCGTTTAAAGCGTTGATGTTTAAGGAGAAGTTGTTTAAGCTGGGATGTTGGTAGTGATTTTGGATATTATCCATATCTTGTTTAGATGATGCTTCAGGGTTCCAGATGGTAGGGTTGGATTGCAAAGAAAGGTTCATGTTTTTATCGGAGCAGACAGTTTCTTTTGTTGTTTGGATAGACGTGAAAAATCAAAATTTCGAGAACCGAGAACGAGAACGAGAACTGTGGGTGGGAATTTCTTTTTCTGGGTTTTTGTGAGTTTTGGTGGCGATTTAAGTTGAACAGCTAACTATCGATGAATAGAAAATGTCCTATGGGTCGTAAGTCGTAATGAGAATAGAGTAGAAAAGGGAAGGAAAGGGTGGACTTTAGAGAATTCAGGGGGATCAGGGACAGAATATACTAAAGTAAAAGGGAGCAGTTGGGCAAGAGCTGAAGCAGGTTGATGGGAGTGGAGTGAATTGTCGGCACAGAGATACTTGAAGGGTATAAGAGTAAGCACAAGCACAAGTAGTTACACAGGAGAAAAGCGTACAGAGATAAAGAAACCAGTTAACAGGAACAGGGAGGATATATATATACTCATCAGGGACTCGAGTTTATATGCTCTGGATCTCTGGCTGGGTTATGGTCCGATAACTACTGCCGCCGCGGTGCACGGGTGTCTCCAATGACCACGGTCAACAGTAGGTGGAGACCCTCGGTCATCTCGGTTTTTACAATTCACTTAATTCAACTGAACAGTCTCAGATTGTTAACAAGAAGCACTGCTGTACTTTGTGGTGATGGACTGCAGTGCACTCAACATCGCCCCCACCGTTAACGGAGGGAGGACTCCCAGAGGGAGAATACGCTGTGGCTGCCATGGTCGTTCTTCATCGACTGGTATAGTTGATGAGGAAAGGAGAGTTCAAGACCTAAAGAAAAGGGGTTGAGGTGTTCGTGAGAGTGAGACCCCTTTTTTAGTTACATGCCAGAGCTGGGCTTGAGGCCGGGTAATTAAATGTTTAAGTCGATTGACGCTAAGGGGATTGGGGTCGACGCATAGCCAGGATATTAAGTAATCGTGAAATAAGAGAAGAAGACGTGTTCCGATTTGGTTAACGTGCAAACACACTACTTTGCACAACACACAACAGTCCACAAACCAATCATTCACATCTCATCATGTTTTTGCAATTACTAGCAATTGCCGGTACTGTCTTGGGTTTTATTGGAATAACATTGGCTATAGCTTCGGGTCTATACTATCTATCCGAAATCATTGAAGAAAACTTGGAATTGACTAAAAGGTTCTTGGATAAATCAATCAAAATTACTTCAGTTTATTTGATACTTTTATATCTATTTGATGGCCTACCTTTCAAATATGTCTTGATCTCATTGCTTTCCAACTTCACCTATTATAAAAATCTATCAAATTTTCCAAATTTGAAATTCCTGTCCCCAAGTTTCATGATTTGTTTAGGTTTAACTTTGCTAAACCATTTTGTCTGGTTCAATTATTTCAATAATCCTTATATCCCTACAATTGATGAAAGATTAAAACCGGGTTTCAAAATGCCCCATTACCCAAACTTTACTGAAATATCTTCGTTTTTCGGATTAGTTATATGGTTTGTCCCATTCAGTTTCTTTATTTCGATTTCGTCAAATGAAATCAATTTACCAACTACGATAGATAAAAGGGATGATGATGTCTCACAAGCAGCTCAAACTTCTAGCAATTTGATTAAGTATGCTTTGTCTTCCACGTATGAGAAAATTATCGAATTTTTTGCTTTGTTAGGTGTTAAAATCGGTAAGAAAGATAATAGAGCAGCTAATCCAAATGAAATGTACATCTGATTGGTCAGCTTTTCTTAATTACTCTTTCTGAGTTATATTTATTTTTCATAATTTAATTATACAATATCCCATTTTTGTTTTTATATGTCATTCATTCATTGTATATTATAGCATTTTTCTGTTTATATAGCAACATTTCCCCATCCGTCCCCTTGTCCATTTACTAGTTTAACTAAGTGTCGCAGTATATAGTAAAAATATTAATGCTCTCAAACAAATAATAATTAAAATAAAATCAAAAAACACAAGCTATATATTCAAGTTATCCAATGTCAACTCATTTTCAACTTTCTCATTAGACCCTTCTGTTGCTCTTAAAGTTGGAGATGAGTTTCTCGATAATGAGAAAATATCCAATCCACCAGCTTTTCTACCTCCAATGGTCAGTTTACCCTCTCTGTCAACTTCAACTGACGCTGTTCGATTATGTCCATTTATTACACCACCGTTCGATTTACTTCCTCCCGTCAGTGAATTTCTTCTTGATCTTAAACCAAACGTTTTCAATTGTGGCTGTTTAGGTGATGTGACCGTACTACCAGGTCTGGAATTCTTTGGGCTTGAAGTTATGATATTTGGCACACCGTTTGCCGGGTTGGATAATCGTTTCTGGCTCTGGTTGATTCGAGGTAATGATGCTTGTCTTTGATGATTTTCTCTATTCAAATTCGCAATTTTTTCAAACTTATTTTCTAATTTGTTTAATTTGCCTTCAATCAATTTAATTGATTCAGATCTGATGATTAATGATAAGAATAAGAAAGATTTAAATTTATTGATTCTGGAAAATTTATCATCGTTGGCTTTTTGGAAGAGAATTGGTCGGTGGATGAATTGAATGAATGGGATGTCTAGTTTGTAAATTAGTTCTTCGATGAAATCGGGTTGGACCAATCTGTTTAAATGGGTCAATAGACAGAGTAAGGTGGATAATGAGCATCTGTCCATTGAATTTAAGATCTCATTCAAGTAATCAGAAACATCGTCAACATCTCTGAAATCACGATAGTTTTCTAATGCCATCGAAATCGGTGGGACTAATGAGAGATTCATCTCAAGTAGGAAAATCTTCAGTAATAGGATTAGATTTGAAGTCTTCTTGGTATCTTCTATAATATCATCAATTAGTTGTTTGTTTCTGGAATACTCTTCTTCTTGATAATTTCTGCCTTCTACTTCAGACTTCAATTTCCAATTCAGTTTGATTGGATCCAAGAGATTTGTTAACTTGTATAAATAACTTTCTTTGATTTGATAAACTTCAGTTAAATTATATGGAGACAGCCAGAATTTTCTTTGCTCATCAATTGTATACGTAGATTCAATCTCTGTTATTATCTTATCAATAAAATAAGGCAAGGATTTCTTTTGTAGTTGACCTGCTGTTAATGATGGATCCAGTTTTAATTGCAAGGATAAATCATTATTGAATAATAAGATCAGGTTCTGAAAATTGGGGAAACAGTTTAGTTGATTAATCATTAATCTATTTAATAGTTGGTTGTTTAAAGCATTTGGGATGTAATAACCATTACTTGATATTCTAGCTAAAGTATAACGAAATTCATCCATTTTATCAATCCCTTCGAAATTAACCATGAATAATTCGGTTTCGTTTATTGGTTTAACTAGTTTAATAATGTCGATGAAATTCTTAATGACTTTATAATTTAATTGAATTCTTTCAAATTCTTTTCTCTCAATATTGTTAAAGATTTGATTCAGGGACTTTTCAACTTGTTCCCTTTGTTTAGCAAATTCGAAATATAGTTTTAAGAAAATTTCATATTTTGGTTTATATTCAGATATTAACGTATCAATTCTATCATGGTCTAGGGTTAATTCCTGATGTGTGTAATTAATGACTTGATTGAATAAAGGAGACCATTCTGCAATTGAATTTTCGTCTTCAATTTTAAAAATATAGTTTTTAAATAACCCTTTACCAGGGAACTTGATCAATTTCAATTCAATATAATAATTAATAAGATTTTCAATTTGATTATAATCAATTTCTAGATTTTCTTTTAGTATTCTAATTAATTTCTTGATTTTAAAAACATTTTCATATCTCTTCATAAAAGAACTAATTGTTTCCAGTGGAACGGAATCTTGTAAATAAGATAAATGGGATTGAAACTCTTCAAAATCGCTGAATAAAAGCTCAAATTCAAACTTAACCCGGAAATTGTCAACAAATGAATCAACTGAAGATTTGGTGATTTCGACATTGGTGGACTTTAAATCATTTAGCTTAGCTAACATTTCATTTAATTCATTCGATAGGGCAATTAAACTATTTAAGGTTTTTGAATAGCTTGATAAGTCTTTAGAATACTGGGTTTGATTTCTATTTAAGAATTTATCATAACTTAACATGAAAGCTCTTAAAGGTCTTAATACCACTTCATCAATTTGATTTTTAATACCATCACTTGCAGTTGAAGAAGTTAAGAAATCATGCATATTAAACAACACGGAATTTAAAGCACTACCATTTCGTTCAATAGATAAATTCAGATCATTTTTTTTCAAACTATCAAAGGAATCTATATAAGTTTTTTCGAAATTTAAGATGAACGCCTCAAGTTTAGTCAATTCCACTCTATTATTGGCAATCGAGGTCATGATATGATTGAAACCATTTGTGTAGTTGGAAGACCAATTGATTTGGTTTAGATGGACGACCGAATCTTTTTCCAACTGGGCTTGAGAGTCAGAGTCCTTCAAACTGATAAGGGTTTCTATCGTGGATGATCTCTTGATGGTTTTCATGGGATACACAGGGAAGTCGTCAGCGTCTGATGACGTGGTCTCTATGGTAGGCACAGGGACTTGTACGGAAGTCATTAATTGAGATTGAACAACATTAAAAAAAAAAAAACCACAAAAAGAGAGAAAATGAGGAAAAAGGGAATAGTTGAGCTGTTAAATAAATAATGGTTTCACGTTAATATGGGAGGGGACAGGTTTTCAGGCTTTCAGGCTTTCAGAACGGTGCGCCCCGTCGTGACGAACACGCCGTGGCACTCCAGTACACTCTCAAAGTACGCGTGGACGGCCGACGCGGCAGCCACCTCTGCAATTGTCAGCTTATCCTGCGGTCGCACTAGGAACTGCCCGATGGAGCAGTGCAGCAGACTCGGATCGTAGAGTATTCCCAGGCTCAGACTCAGGTCAGCCAACAGATTTGCCACGGGCTGGTCAGAAAGCAGAAGACACACGAACAGCTTGGAACGGTCCTGGTTGGGGAGTAGCCTGAGTCCCTTGAAGAGTATGTGGCGCGGTAGATTTGCCCGGTGAGAGTTTGCCTGGAGGTAGGAGATCAAGCGCGCAAGCTCTGGAGGGGAGAGCGTCGGGTTGGCTGAGAGAGAGACGTGAAGATCCCTGGTGGACTGAGTCAGCGGGTCGTGCCAAAAGTGATGGTCCAGCTGAAGCTTGGAGGTATCCATTAGCTGGCTCAACTGCGCCAACAATTGAGAGGTTTGGATTCGAAAGATTTGTATCTGGGACTCAGATGGAGTGGTAGAGAGGTATACGAAGGAGGTTTGCTTCTGATTTTGGCTAGGAGTTTGATTATGATTACTCTGGTGGATTGGAGCCTTAGAAAACTTGAACCCAATTTCTTGAGGAACACCACTCCCAATTGATGGATTGGGCATGGTAGTTTCAGATGGGTCCTCCTCTCGTCCATCATCTGAGTCTGACGTGTAGTCCAAATACTCCATAGTTAGGTAGTTGTCAAATGGTGTAACTCGATCTTTAAAAGTAGTTGGATTCAATTTCAATCGATAAAAATGAAAAAAATGAAAACGCAATTAAAACGAGGTTGGAGTTTGAGATGCGGCTCAGCAAGGCGATCGTGTTACGTACGTATGAACCATTTAGTTGGCGTTTAACTTAAAGTAGTTGTCATAATTCAGGGAATGTTTTGTACAATACCTATCTGTATATGTATTGTTCTTCTTCATCTTCTTTGGGTGACGACCATTTTGCCCTAGGAAACGAGTCCATCAAACTGCTACACGTTGTACCTACTCTCACCACTCGTTTATCCTCTATTCAATTGTTAATGAGCTACCCTCTATAAATAACTACACTTTCATTAATACTTACAATTCAAGCATGTCAATCCCAAGAGACCGGTCTGACATCAGCATTCATACCCCAGACCAGCTTGCCGGGTTGGCCGCCAGAAGTATGGCCTCTGTCATCAATACTACAGATTTTCAGGACAACCTGAATAAACACAGCAAAAACAAGAGCTCGTCAGGTTCCTCAAGTACAAACTCAAACTCAATTCCAGAAGATGTTAGAAGATCAGAACATTTTATAAGAGATTCACAAAAATATAGTTTAGGGATATTCACAGAAGATGATGACGGCACTGATGTTGTTCAAGAAGGTACAAGTACTGCTCAAGAAGCAGCTCTTCATAGATCCTCAGACTCCACTAATCATGAAATACATAAACCTAAAATTGCCAAATTTAGATCCTCCTCCAATGAGAATTTTGTTTTACAGCAACCACCATCGAATAGAGGAAGTACCCTTTCAATAATATCATCATTCAGCCCACCACCAGCCATAACGGGAACTACAACCAAAATGTTTAACAGTCCTCTGGAATCCGTTTTTTCCAGAGTGGACTCAATGGACTCAACTACTGGCATGCTAAATGAAAAGTCATTCATTAAATATAAAGATGTTTACGATCACAAGAATTCACCATATGGTCAATTTGATAATAACTCCAATGATACCCAGAGATCCCAGCATAATATAACTACGATCAGCTTAATGTTCCTGTTAATTTCTATATTGATCCCACCTCTTTGGATATTTATAGCTGTCGGCTATTTAGATCAAGCTTATGGCAAGATCCCTGTACTGATTAAACTAATGAGTGGGATATGTGCTATAGTTGTGTCGATTCTAGCAATCGTTATCCTTTCTGTATACTTAAGTAATTAATGTTTAATTTGTAGTTTTTTTCGGTTTTTTGTTATATATATTTGTTTGTTTGTTTTCCTTTTGTTTACCTTTACAGCGTAAAGTTCCTCTAATTCAATTCAATTCCTTCTCTGCTCCCGCCCTAAAGAGCGCTCTCGACAAATACAACGCAAAACACCGTCACCCGTGCACTGACCAGTCGACCAGTCGACTGGTCCGCAGCAACTCCGTCGACCGACTTGTAAGGTCCACCTCGATTTCGATCTACTTACTCTCTTGTTCACTGTTATCTTTGGACCTGATCCTGTGACCCTGACCAATCCTTCTAAGCACCATCTGTGGTACCCCTACTCTCTCCCACGGAACACACGTTTACAATCGACATTTCTATTGCAAATCAATAAGACTGTTTTTTGGCTGAAATCAATTCCCTCATATCCAGTTTCTCCCCAGATTTTCTTTTCCCCAAACTTTTGCCACTATACTCTATATCCCGCAGCTTGCCGTCCCTTTAATACATCATGGGTAATACTCCTACTAAGGAAGTCAGATCAACTACTTTTGGAAGAGATTTTGTTTCTTCAAATGTAACAAAAAAGAAGAAGGACAAATACAAGAAAAAAGAAGATCATTTATTAAATCTTTTAGTCAAACATGAAGAAAACGTTGATGGTGGATTTCTGGCCCCTTACGGTAACTACAATTACAGTTTAACCTACAAATCATCTATAGTTAAAAGTCTTATTCTTGAAAGAAAATTGGCTCCTTTTTATACTCCCTTAGAGGAATTTGATCCGAATTGGTCTGATGAAGAATTGTTAGATAAGCTTTGGAAATTGAATTTGCATGCCAAGATATCAGTTGAGGATTTTGAAAATATGGAAGAGGATGAAGAAGAGGATCCGGATGACCATAAGATTTACCAATCTATGAATTCAATCAAAAGAAGAGAAAATAAGCAGTTTAAGAAGAATTTCAAAAAGAAAATGATTATTATGCAAAATGAAGAAAATACGAGATTTCAAAAAGAGAAGAGAGTTCAACGAAGTGGAATTAAAACTTATCCATATCTTCCATCCGATGATTTATTATTATCTTTATATAGAGACGCTGAAGAATGTCCAATTTGTTTCCTATATTTCCCTACGAACTTAAATGTTTCTCGTTGCTGTGATCAACCTATATGTACTGAATGTTTTGTTCAATTGAAACGATTGGATCCACATCCTCCTCATGATGAAGATGCTGCACCAGGTATAGATAACGATAATAATAATTCTGATTCAACAAAGCAACAGGATTTAATAAGTGAACCTGTTAAGTGCCCATTTTGTGCAATGTCTGATTTTGGAGTTACCTATAAACCACCTCCATTTAAGACCGGTTTGGGAGGAGGAATACCGCTTAGTGACTATAAGAAATCAGCTATAAATACTACCTCTAGTGCTGGTAGTGGTAGTACTGTTACTAGAAAAAGAAGAGATTCACTGTTACCAAATGCTCCAGGTGTGGTTACTATTGATCAAATTAGACCGGATTGGGAACAAAGATTGATTAGTGCTAGAGCTAAATTGGCTAGACGTTCTGCGGCTGCTACCGCATTACATGCTTCATCCCTGATAGTTGCTGATAGAAGTAGTGGTTTTTCTAATTCAAATGATGAAGATACAGCTTCAGCTCGCCGTGCAAGTTCAAACACGGCAACAAGTGGAAGAAGATCATCATCCAGTAGACTGGCAAATGTGACACAGCTCAGTTTAGAAGAAAGAATGATTGAAGAAGCATTAAGATTATCGTTAATAGACGAGGAAGAGAGACAGTTAAAAGAGAAAGAGAAGGATAAAGAAAAGCTGAGAAAGACGAAGCAAAAGAGTTGACTGAGGTGGATGTTGTTTCAGTCTCAGTTTCAGTCCCAGGTTCAGTTTGAAGTAGCTGTTTTATTTACTATTAATGTAATTCCGTAAGAAGTATATATATATATGGCCTAATAAATACAGATGAAAGAATTAACTTAGCGGAACTTAAAAAAGACGGTCGTGCGCGCGCTCAAAAAAATTTACAAATGCCTTGAGCTCATTAGTGGTCACACTGTAAATTCTTTACTTTCTTCTCTAGACAACTTCAACAACAAGTGACAGCCTACCACACCCTCTACCCAACCATGTCCATGCTCCCTCAGGATTCCACTAAAATGGAGAATAACTCTATATGGGACATCTATTCTAATGCAAAAAACCTGCTCCCTCTCTACCCTAGAATACAGAACAGAAGCGTCCGAGAAGAGTCAAAAAAGATTCAGAACGACAAGAAGTACAAGAAAGAAATGTTGAATCATCTTAGCTCCAAATCAAAGCTTACTGCAGCTTTTAACATGGGGACCGGGGAAGATGATATTCTGACTCCTTTCACTAATTCAAACTCTTCAGCTTCTCCAAATTTCTTGAATTCGTTGAAAAACTCTGCTAATTCAAGCCTCATTACACCTCCAAGTGATACGATTACAACTTCTTCTTCTGGTTCTAATTCAAGCAACTCATCTAGTAATAACAATGCAAGTGTGACTCCTGTTTCTGTTTGTTCAGACAGCCCAAATAGTTCTGCTGGTAACAACAGTAAGCCTAATAATATGTCTGACGATCTACAATTAAATATATCTGACTTGCTGGATTTATCAAATGACAAATTTTTAACCACTGAATGTGACTTTGAATATCTGAAAAAACTGCATCATGAAAAAAGCAAGGCGAAGATGAACTCCTTATCGCAAAATGAACGAGAATCTAGAAAATCAAACACAAGTAGCCCAGTTTCTATTCAAACGATACAGCATTCAAACCCAGTTGAGATCACACAGCAGGGAGATCCACAATCACAACCTTCAATGCAAACCAAATCCCCACAAGATCGCCAACAGCAAAAGTCAGCTTTATCAGCTTCTGCTCCTGTTAAATCGACTGTTGCAGCAAAACCTATTTCCAAATGTACAAATTGTGGCACCACTAAGACCCCTCTTTGGAGAAGAGATTCTCAAGGAAACACTCTCTGTAATGCATGCGGTTTATTCCAAAAATTACACGGTACTATGAGACCTCTATCTTTGAAGACTGACGTCATCAAGAAGAGAAATTCAAAGAGACAAAGCGGTTCCAGTAGTAGTTCATCAACTCAATTACATAATGTTCCTTTACAATTCAGACAACCCCAATTCCAACAAATTGTCAGCACAAATAACTCATACTTTCCACAAAGTTTTCCAAGCAATCATACTCCTATTGCTCCAAGACCTAAGAATGTTCCTATTTTGCCTAAACCGTTGAAAACTTCTAATCCAAACACACCCCTGGCCACAACTCCAACAACCCCAATAGGCTCATCACCAGTGAACCAGCATTATTTTAGTTCAACTTCCCAGCCTCAAGATATCCCACAAACTAAAAGAAGAAAATCAAGATTGAATTTATCCAGTAATTTTTCTCAACCTTCATCTCCAATGGCTACAATGACTGGTAATAATTTTAGTTCACCAAATGCTCATTCTCCAATGTTTTCTATTCCTTCACCTGCAGCAAATCCGTCGATTAGTCAAAGACAGGGGTCATTCTCTTCAATGTCTTCTTACAACTTGTATCAAGATCTTAACAGCAAGAGAGGCCTTTCTTTCTCTGCATCAAATGTTTCACAATTATCACCATCCCAGCCAAGTTCATTCATCCCTTTCTCACAGCATCAACAACAGCAACAGCAGCAGCAGCAGCAGCAGCAGCAACAACAACAACAACAACAACAACAACAACAATTCAATGGTAATGGTATGTCTCCATCTGCTATGCCAAATAATAACTTTATGCACAGACAACCATATCCTCAACATCCGCAACCTAGAATGTCTAATTTAAGTAATGGTGTGATAAAGTCATCCAAATTATCCTCTTCGGCAAGTCATACTACTAATAAAAGTCCAGGTGCCAGTGAAGCTTCTAGTAACACGTCCACTAATAATAATGATGTGAATATGGATGATTTGGATTGGCTAAAGTTTGATGTTTAAAGGTACCTATAATAGCTTTATTAAATGCCTGTTATATTCAATTCTTATAATGTGCTGTTGAAATATTTATCTACAGTGTTTTTTCTTACGGATTTGGTTGAACTTTTCTTTTTTTGGTTTATACGTACGTTTTGGAGGATTTGAGTATTTTTTTTTTATTTTGTTAAAGAAAAATACATTAAAGAAATATTAAAAATTTACTATTATTTATTTTTTTTGACATTTTGCATATGTCTCAACATCTCAAAAGGACTTTCTCCATTTTCTTATTTTCTTCTTTTCTTATATGCTGATAAAAATGAAGGTTATTTTAATTTTGAATATAGCCTTCAATATATACTTTTAATTTCTTAATTTGCTTTGTTTTCTTAATTTTTTTTTTATGTGATTTACTAGTTTCATTTGTTTCCATAGTTTCTTTTTTTAATTTTCTTTATAAAAAATCTGGTCTTTTTATTTTTATTATTTGTTCATTTTTTCTTTTCTTGTTCGTTAATCTGTTTTTATTTTACTTTATATAGTGTGCTATATTCCACGTTACAGAAGTCTCTCGTTTATATTTCCTGCCTTTCCACCTCCCATACCCTTCTCTTTACCTTTCTTATATATGACTCTTTTGAATTCGATTTAATACAATGATTTGGGAATTTTCAGTTTTTGTATAAATTACATTAAGTTTTCGATTCAATTCAATTAAACGCGACACGTAAAAAACGAGATGATCTATCAAGAAATGAAAATAAACATTCAATCAAGATTTCAACATTCTAAAGGGAAATCACTTACCCAATACTGAAACAGCCAAAATACTACCATGTCATCTGATTCTGACAACAATTTTTCTGATGATGAAGAGGATATAAATATCTTACTTTCTGACATGAAATCTATCAAACAACAACAGGTCCAAAGCGCCATCAACAAATCATTCACAACCACGAGGACGGGCCAGTCCAGAATATCAAACACAGGTGAGTTACGAACGAATGGATCAGATATAGAATATGAAGAGATTAGAGAAACAAATGTATCATTCAGTGCCACCCATCATAGTATCGATAGCCAAAACACTGGTACTTATGTATACCCCACAAATTATGAAGTTAGAGATTATCAATTCGACATAGTAACGAAATCACTATTTCAAAATTTGTTATGTTCATTGCCCACCGGTTTAGGTAAAACTTTGATTGCGTCTACGGTAATGTTAAATTTCTACAGATGGACCAAGAATTCTAAAATTGTTTTTATGGCCCCAACTAAACCGTTAGTGGCACAACAGATTAAAGCATTTATTGGAATCACGGGTGTTTCAACTGATGATATTGCAATTTTGTTAGATAAAACCAAAAGAAATAGAGCTGAAATTTGGAATGCTAAGCGAATTTTCTTCACTACTCCTCAAGTTGTTGATAATGATTTGAAAAATGGATTGGTTGATCCAAAACTAATAGTATGTTTAATCGTCGATGAAGCGCATAGGGCTAGAGGTAATTACGCTTATGTTAATGTTGCCCAATATATATTAAAATTCAATACTAGTTTTAGAGTATTAGCTTTAACTGCAACCCCTGGTTCTACAATTGAAGCAATCCAAGAGATTATTAACAGTTTAAATATATCAAAAATTGAAATGCGAACTGAAGATAATAGTGACATTAAAAAATATATTAAACAAAAGGAAATTGTGAAATTTGATTGTGAAATCAACTCAGAAATTCAGGATATTGTTGATCTCATTTCAGAAGCTATCCTGCCTCAATTAAAATTGGCAAATTCTAATGGTATTTATGATATTACAGATCCTATGAAAATTAATCACTTTAGAGCAATGGAACAATCACAACGAGTTATTAAAAATCCGACCCTTCCTGAAGGAATCAAATGGACTTATTATTATAGATTACAACTACTTGGTACTGTTGGTCAATTATTAAGACGAATAAACATTTATGGAATTAAAACATTCTATGCTTATTTTATTGAAAAATTCAAAGAATTTACAACTAAATACGAAAATAAAAAATCAACCAACAAAATTGCAGCTTCATTCTATTATGATGAACATATTAAAACTATGAAAAAGACTGTCGAGAAATTAATAGCCGACGATGACGCTAAAGCTCTAAAAGGTGAATCGATTAAAGGTATGTTTTCACATACCAAGTTGAGTTATTTAGTTGAAGAATTGTTGGATTTCTTTAAGGAGCATGATGGTAATTCGTCTGTTATAATTTTCACTGAATTCAGAGAAAATGCACTGGAAATCGTTAAATGTATTGAATCAGCTAATCTTTATTATAAATCACCGGACACTTTAAGACCTCATATCTTTATTGGTCAGGCTAAAGAGAAAGAGAAATTTGATGAGCAGAAATTTTTAAGTAAAGGAAAGAAGAAGAAGAAGAGTAAAGGCACAGAAGGTTCCACCAATAATCCAGCTCCTAGAAATTCCAATGAGCATGCTAGTACTTCTGAAATGGCACAATTAAAAGGTATGAATCAAAGTCTACAGAAACAATTAATTGAAGAATTTAAACAGGGAAAATTCAATATATTAGTTGCTACATCTATCGGAGAAGAGGGTCTAGATATTGGTGAAGTTGATTTGATCGTTTGCTTTGATTCGACTTCATCTCCGATTAAGAATATTCAAAGAATGGGTAGAACAGGTAGAAAAAGAGATGGTAAAATCATCCTACTGTTTTCATCTAATGAAAGGGATAAGTTTGATAAAGCTATGGATAATTATCAATATATTCAAAATCAATTGCGTTTGAGTAATGACTTCACATTGGTTAAGAGTGATAGAATATTACCATCTGATTGTAGTCCCAAAGTTGAATACAAGAAAATTGTTATTCCTGAAGAAAGTTTGGCTTTATTAGAGAACAAAAATGAGAGCTCAGATGCTTTCTTAAAACTTATGTCTAAAGTTACCACTGGTAAAAAAGGTGCCTCTAAAAAAGCAACAGCTGCAAAAGGTAAGAAAAAAGAGAAAATTCAAAGAAAATTTAATGTGCCCGATAATGTCGAAACTGGATTTAGAAAAGTCAGTCAAATGGTTAAAGTTAAAGGTGCCGATATGCCTCTTTCAGAAGAAATTGAAAACAGAAAAAGAAAATCAACTGATATTGCTAATATATCTGAAGAAGAACAAGAAACAGGTGTTAAAGAGAAGGTCCCAGTCAAGTTTGGTGATACTATTTCATTCGATGATTCTGACTCTGATGAAGAGGATCTTAAAGATATTTTCAGTCAAACTTTGAATAAAGGAAATAAAAATACGTCCCACATTAATAAGAAACACAAAATTTCAAGAATAATGGATTCAGAAAATGATGCTGAAGATGATTTAGCTTCAACCACCGGAATAAAGAATAATATTAATAAAAGCAAATACCCCAAAGCTAATTTAAGGACGAATTCAGTTGAATATATTGGAGGTCGAACTCCTTTGATAAATAAGAATAATAATATGCTTGGAGATAAATTTGATCCATCAGTAATGAACATTAACGATGATAATATCAGCTGGTCCAATGATGGCAATAGTAGCGGAGCTCTAAATAACGTTACTAGTGGCGTATTACCAAATGTTCGGTTAAATGTTCAAAGTAATGATGACGATGATTTATCAGTAATTGGAATTAGACAAGTGACTGATTTACCGATCAATAAAATATCTATAACTAATTCAAAAGGCTCAGAATTACAAAATAAAAATAACATGTCAATAAGTAAAAGAAACGTTCAATTGGAGTGTTCTGAAGATGAAGATGAATTTAGTGACGAAGATCTCTCCCTTCTTTTCAATTCTAAAGATAATATATCTAATAGAGATATTGATGTTTCATCCAATTTAAAAGGTGATAACGGTATTCAAAATTCGAATAAAGAAACTATAATCAGCGATGAAGACTTCAAGATTATTAAAACTGATAGTATATCTTCAAAATTGAAAGACAATCAAACTGAAGCACAAGCTAAACAAGTTCAGGCAAAAGTAAAGGAGAAAACAAAAGTTAAATTGCTTGATCTTGAAAGTGATCTAGATAATTCTGATGATGAAATTAGTAGTATTAAACCTTTGATATTCTTCCATAAAGATCAAGATTCCAAAGAGGTGTTGGATTCCTTTGCTTTAACCCCACAGCCGAGACCCTCTATTAGAGATACTCCAGTTATTAACCCAACCATTCGAAAAGGGAGAACTTTGGGAGTAGCTAAGAGAAAGTCACAGAATATAGCATATTTAATAAGACAAAGAAATAAAATTGCAAGGAATTCCAATACTATCAATTCAACATATTCCCCTCAGAAAAATGACCGATACATGGCCACTTCCACTCAAGATAATGCATATTCTACTAAGGTTTTAAAGTGTGATTCAATTAATTCTAGTTCTAATGTTAGCACCTCAACTCTTGGGTCTATTACTAGGGATCAAAAAAATGATATAGATAAATACAATGACACTTCTTTCACTGGTGACGAAGATGATTGTGATGATAACAACAATATTAAAGAAAATGAAGTGACTAAAGCTTCATTAAATTCTCAAAATATTTTCAAGTCTACATTCAACAGAAATGATGGTATACTATCGCTGGAACAATTTAAGAAACTCAAATCGAAACTGATAAACAATGGAGCTGATTCTAAAGAAGCTGAAAAGAGATTGAATGAGTTTGAAGAAATGGATTTCCATACCCTTGATAACCCGACTTATGGTATTATGACAAGACAAAAGAGTAAGAAAGTTGGTCATTCCTTTGAAACTACTAGATTGTTTAAATATTGCGACTATGTTGAATATAAAAGTGGAAAAAACCTTGAGGTTATTATTAAAGCTAAAGATAGTATTGATCATGTATTGTTTGATGATGATAATAAACTGGAAAATTTTATCGTTCATGATGATTAAAGTGGGTTTTCTGTTTTTTTCTTACTTAAGTACTAAACTGTTTTTCTTTATTATTTTTCCTTACTGCGATGTTTTAGTATCTTGACATCTTGTTTTCTACATTTTGGATATTTTATAAATAAATAATTATGCAAGTTTTAATATCTAATGCAAGGAGTTATACAGAGTTATACAAATTAACAGGTAGTAAAGGTTAAAGCGCAAGGCTAAGAGGTATCTAGTGGAAAAATATAGCTAAACACAAACTCATGGGAACTGTTGAATAATCATACTCCCCAGATCAATCTTCTTAGAGGATGCTTTGAAAGTCTTTTTGACATATTTGGACTTTTTCCTTTCTTCTAAAGGTGGTAATCTTGGTCTTCCTCTTTTTCTTTTCACGACACCATTAGAGTAAGATGCTTGTTGAAGTTGATCCGTAGTAAAACCATTTTGAGAGGCAATTTTATTTGTAAATGATGGGGTTTCTTGATTGATAAAAGAATTATCATTCATTAAATAAACGTTTTTAGCTGATGATGATGGAATGGTCGTGCTGGGTGTAACAGAAATGTCAGCAATGGTCGAAGAATTAGGGATTGGATGTTTTCTAGGTCTACCTCTTCTTCTTTTTAGTGTTGGCTGTTTTGGGGTTTGTTGTTTCTGAGATTCAGCAAAAACGACTGAATTAGAAATGGAATTTTTATAAGTTCTTGTATTCGGAGAGTTTAAGGATGTAATTAATGAGTGCTCATCAAAATCCGAAGGGGATGAAGAAGAAGAATCATCTTCCAGCAAACTAGTGTGCCCTGGATTTGAAAAGACAGATGCAGTATCTTTTGATTTGGTCTTTTGTGATTCTTCTAGTTGACCCAGGACTTCAATTTCTATATAAGTTCTTTGCTTGTTCAGGCTTAAACTAGTGTAAGGCAGGATATCAGAGGTTGAAATAACTTCATTATGGTTAATATCTAAATTGGTTTGAGAAATAGGTCCATGGTGATGGTGATGTTGGATGATAGGTTGAGGTAATAGCACAGCTGGATCAGTATCAGGCTTCAAAATAATATCGATGTTTGGTATTGGTTGAGGAACATTTGGAGGAAGAACTATACTGGGAAGTTTCATTTGGGGCATATTCTAAAAAAAGTTCTGAGAATGTTAGTAACAGGTTAAGCAGATAAGTGTGGTCTATAAGTGTAATAGGAAAATAGACCAAAAAGACATACAGTGAAATTCATGACCACTTATTAAGATATTTATAGACAGATCTGAAAAGATGTATACAAGGTGTAGTATATATCCAAAGGAGTATTTACCAAAGAAGAGCCTTTTTTTTGATTTTTGATTTAATTTTTTTTTTAATAATTTTTTTTAAATTTTTCATGTGAGGCTCGTGGGCTGCATGGCTAATTGTTAAGAATGTTGATCTCGGCCTTATTCTAGCTCTACCATGTCAATTCTCTGATTCCCCATAAAGTACATAACTAGCGCCTGAACCTTCAACTTATAGTAGTGACAATTGTTGCAAAGAGATGCAAAGACATATTATTTAAAGAATTAAGTAAAAAGTTTTGTAGCATTTTTATTTTATTTTATTCATACCACCTATGTAATTTGTGTGCATGCACACCCGGGTTGAGGGCTGCTGGGTCCTGCCTTTGATCGGCGCATATGGGGTGGTTGAGGAAGAGAAGGTATTCACATCTATGAATCAGCTGGATTGGAATCATATAATTCATCTTATAGACGTGTCTTCATAATCACAAATGTCAATCATTCGGTTAAAATCAAGTCCTTAAGCACTAAAGCAAAGCGGGCAAACCTTCCTAAAACGGGAGGTAGATACGGCGGACTCGGTTCATTGATATGCCTGCTTGCGTAACAAAGTTCCGTTCAGAAAATGCTCTCGAAATATAAAATCCAACTGACCCCCACAAATTTATCCCACCTGTTCTTAAGCCTTCATCTTACTATATTAATAACAAATACACACAACAAATAAGTTTATTATCCATGTCTCCAGTCAATTACCCAGAAGAGTTTGCAGGTTTTGCAGTCCTAGACACCGAGGAATGGAACAAGCCGAAATATATCAATTTCAAGCCAAAGAAATTTGATGATTATGATATTGATATCGAAATTGAATGTTGTGGTCTATGTGGTTCTGACATCATGACAGCTAAAGGTGGTGAAGGTTGGGGTAAAATTACTTTACCACAAATAGTTGGTCATGAAATTATTGGTAAGGTGATCAAGGTTGGTCCGAAAGTTACTTTGCATAAATTAGGTGACAGAGTTGGTTTAGGTGCCCAAGCATTCTGCTGTTTAGAGTGTAACAGATGTAAGAATCACGATGAACAATACTGTCCTAAAGGTGTTACCACTTACGACGGTGTCTATCCTGATGGTTACGTTTCGCAAGGTGGTTATGCTTCTCACGTTAGAGCTCATGAATACATGTGTTTCTCTATTCCAGAAGAAATTAAATCTACTGAAGCAGCTTCTTTATGTTGTGCTGGTTTAACAGTTTACTCCCCTCTTGTTAGATATATTCCAAAATTGCCAAATGGCCAAGTTCCAAAGGTTGCAATTTTAGGTTTGGGTGGTTTAGGCCACTTGGCTGTTCAAATTACAAAAGCCTTAGGTGCTGACTGTTATGTTTTTTCAAGAACTGATTCTAAAAAAGATCAAGCTACAACATTAGGTGCTAAGGGCTTTGTTACTACTGGTACCAAAGGTTGGGAAAAACCATACTTTGATCAATTTGATGTTATTCTAAATTGTGCTATTGGTCTTTCTGGCCTAGACATTGATGCTTTCTTATCAATTTTAAAAGTTCAAGGCAGATTTGTTTCTGTTGGTTTACCAGCAGTTGAAGAAAAATATAATGTTTCTCCATTCACTTTCTTTTCTAACGGTGCCTCTTTATGCTCTTCTGCTTTAGGTTCAAGAGAAGAAGCAATTGATTTATTCAATTTAGCTGTTAAACACAACATTAGACCATGGGTCGAAGAAGTTCCAATTTCTGAAGAAGGTTGTAACGTTGCCTTAACTAAGGCATGGAATGGTGATGTCAGATATAGATTTGTCTTTACAGAATTCGACAAGGCATTTGGTACTGGCAAACAAGCTGCTTAAACTTGATGAAGTCTTTCGAAGACTTTCATTTCACTCTTTTGAAAAGCTTTACTTCAACATATAATTTAGAAAAAACATATTATTACTTCATTACTTAAATTAAACACCTAATTAAATAGTAACAAAATAACTATGATCGCTTGGACCAAGGAGCCCCTGTAGCCGATGCACTATTTTTACTCCATGGTGCAGCTGTAACAGAGGTATTCGAAGCAGTCAAGTCTCTGTATTACGCGGCCATTGAGTCCCTGTAATTTCATTATTGTTACCCCAAGGCACTTTTGTTGCAGCTTGAGTGTAATTTGTCGTTCTTCTTCCATTAGACGGTTGGTCAGCGCCCTTTCTCAAACCTGATGCATTAACTGTTCGTCTGTTATCAATCAGTTTGGCTAATTCAGATTCTCTCTTTTGATATAATGAATTCATAGCCACTTCAGCCTCGCTACGGTGATGAGTTTCAACGGACTCATCTTTCACCGGTTCCTCTTCTGGAATAGACTCCGGTAAAGGTTCATTTGTTTCGTAATTAATCCATGGAAATAAAACATTTCCAAAATAAAAGTGCTGAACAACTGGAAATTTAGATAGAACTTCACCGTAATACATTTTAATCATACCCTTTGCAATTTTTTCCCAACTTTTCGTAGTACATATATCATATAGTAAAGGTGAATGTTCATAGAAAAATCCCGTTTTAACTTTCTTAATAAATGCAATTCCATTATAGAATAAATTTTTTGAACGTTGTTTCATCAAAGTACTGGAATCAAACACAGAAGAAGGATTCAAACCAATTCTATGATTTAACACTTTAGCATCTTTAATGCTTTCAGAGTCTATATTCGAAAAATCAACTAATTGTGCAGCACCTAAGATGTAAATGAAATGAAAGTGATCATCCAAACCCCAAACTCCATGAGACCCTGCTGGTTCCAAAGTATAAGTCAAAATTAACTTTTTCATCAAATCATAATATTTACCAAACACTATTAAATAATCTGTACCTGAAACTGTATCCATATCCCAAATTTGGCACATCAATAAACTTGAAATGAAAGCAACAAATGATAATTCGTGACCAGTACCAAAGTCTAACCTTTCCCTAGAACCAAATGCACCAAGAAAATAATATTTTACCTCTTTCATAAATCCATCATATTGAGAGCTTGTATTTGATTTAAAAAATGGGTTTATCTCTTTATCAAAAAGGCCATCTATCTTCGATGTTAGTTTATCATGCCAATCACGGCACGCCATGTTACCATATCTTCTTTGACCGGCGAAGGGCGGGGTATCTTGCAACAATTCTTCCAAATCAGTAAGTAAATTGAGAACTGCTTGAACTGGAGGAGCGATTTCTTCAACTTCTTGTGAAGGCGGAGTTAATATATCTACCAAGTTGCTGTTATTTCTAGTGGTTATGTGTGTCTCCTTTGTCGTGGGTTTGTTTTCAAAGTCAACTAATTTATTATTAAGTACGCCATCTGGAACAGCTCTCAAACTAACTTTTGAACATATCAAATACAATGTCGTTTTGATTCTCTGGATTGCAATTGAATTTTGGAATGATTTCACGTCTTGTGATCCGTAAATCTTTTTAGTTGGAGACGCCCAATTTAGAGGCTTGTTCAAATTTAGCAAAGGAAGCACCATGTGCTGTGATTCTAAAGACATAATGTAATGACATATACTTGAAGTGTCAGTTTTGTTGCGACCCGTAAGAAAGCAGGTTATTCAAAACATGTACATAAATCGATCTATCAAGACCTAAGTGAAGATTGAAGAGCATTATTTTCGTGGCACATTTTAAGGCGTGGCAAATATACTTTATGTGGCGCATATAGAAGTTTTTTCGCTGTTAGGTAAACAAACCAACTTCGAATCGAATCGAATTAAACATTGCCATCTATCAGCCAACTTATTCAGGAAAGCACTCACATCTCTCTTCCTATCCCTCAGTCTCAAATAAATGACATACCATTGGTCTACAGTGCCCTATGTGCGTCTTCATGAAAGCATTCAAGCTGGAACAGAAGACCAATTGTTCCAAATTAATGAATTGAAATATGATCTCTCCAACTTAATCCTACACCCTAAAAAAAATGATGAGAGCAGAAAGAAAGTTGAATCTGGTAAAGTTAAATTTGAGGATGGTTTAGAATATGAATTGAATGAACAATTTAAGTTAGATGTCATTAGATTATCTGATGATTTACAATTAGATGAACTTGTTTCAGCCCAGTTGTTACATTTCGTCTCTATTAACGAGTTCAAAAATATAGGTATAAGTTTAATAGATTCAGCCAAAGCAGCATACTACACTAGAAGACAATATATTTTACAAATTGTTACATATTATGTCTGTACTGGTTCTTCTTTTTCAAATAATTTAGTTGATTCAAAAGATTATTTATCTAAGATTCTCCTAGAAAGTTTTAGATCGATCGAATCAGAATTGGACTTCATCAAGCAATTAATTGAAAAGGCCAAAATCTTAAATTCACATAACAACTTAAACTTTGTTAAATCTGTTGATTATAGAAGAGATTCATTATTTAAAGAATATCAACTGTTAGGTGAATTACTATCTGGTTATGTTGCTCAAAACTCTTTGAAACTTAATGAATTCAATGAGATATTAAATCACTTCACTTCTTTTGAACCTGATGATATTTTTATCATTCCATATATACCTCCAATGTTTCATTATCTTTCAGATCTACAGCTGTTACCTGAATCAGACGTTAAATCTTTACACAAGCAATTCATGAGTGATATTAGTGATTCAGATAAGTTAGCCAATACACCTGTTAAAGCACTCTTGATCCTTGTATTCTTAACAAATTTTATTGAATGGTGCAAGATTGATGATAAAAGAACTAATGAGTATGAATTTACAGCAAATGTTGATGAGCCAATGAGAAAAACATTTACGCTTGGTTCCTTGGAACAATTTATGTCAATTACATCTGATGTTTCATTAGTTAACAGTTCGATTGATAGCAGAATACAACTTTTTTATGATTTTAGACCATTTCTCCAACAGCATATTCCACGAATGACAGCAACCAGGTTATTGGATGTGGATGAAGTTGCCACTGGTGAATTAAAACGTACTTTACAACAACAAAGACTGAATGGTGCGACTGTGGATGAAAATCAATTTCAAAAAATATATAATTCTTCCAAACCTATTTCC
Organism: Ambrosiozyma philentoma; assembly: GCA_003707675.3. Lineage (NCBI taxonomy): Eukaryota > Fungi > Ascomycota > Pichiomycetes > Pichiales > Pichiaceae > Ambrosiozyma > Ambrosiozyma philentoma. The sequence continues at coordinate 256,787 of PPKZ03000021.1, forward strand.
TTAGAAAGTCATTTTGTTGAATTTTGTGCTCCTATTTTAAGTTCATTTGTTCATTCTTTTATCCTGAATGCTGCTTTTATTTTAACTTATTTAAGAGATATGGAGGAGGATCTTCTATTATCTGGTGAAGATTTTGACTTAGAGTTATTGGCAGAGAATGCTGAATTGGAAAGATTCTATTTAGCTATGTTTTACTTGTATGCTTCGAGAGAAGAGTTGGCTTCTGAATTCTGGGCTGATAAGACTTCAACATCGTATGGATTTCTTCAATGGGCCTCAAGGTGTAATTCACCTTTAATAATCTCCACATTCTGCTTGGTTTTATCTGCGCTTGCTACCGGTGATAAAAATTCAATACATACTTTCAATTTCTTACAAATCACAAATACCTCTAATGAACAACAACATTCAGACTCCTCTTCATTGATCAACAAATATTCATCTGTCAGCTGGTCTACTATATATTCGTCTTTGAATTATTATAATACCGTTCTATCTTCAAAACCTGAAATTTCTAAAGTTGATCTATTATCCGTGTCTGCTCCATTCCAGTTAAACAATTCTGAAGAATCTCCTATTCCTGAATTGGGAGAAGATTCTATTATTTTTATTTCTGGGTTTTTCCAGGTCATTTCTGAAGTTGCTAGAAATAGTTCCAAGGCCAAAAATGAGCTACTTAAAAGTGATAATTATGAATTATTAACTATTTTAACAGATTTTCTAAAAAATGCTACTTCTTTGGGAGGGCAAGCTCTGATTGTTTTGAGTTCATTAATAAATGATGATTATGCTGATAGAAAAAAAGTATGGACAATAATAGATGACTGGATTTTTAGTCAAGCATCCGGTAAAAGAACTGTTAATATTCCTCTTAAAGATGTATTCCGTTTGTCGTTGAAGTCATTCTCAGAAATTAATGGGTTTGCTTGTTTAATTTCTGAACTATTAAAACCATTGGATAATTCAGCTAAACCGTTCGATCCCATCGATACGCCCTATCCAATTGATTTAGGTTCAAGGACCAGGAAACAAGGAATATGGATTTACTTGGAATACCTTTCACTTGAAGTATTTGTGAAAGCAAATACTAATGACATTTCACAAGATCAGAGAATTTCTTTAATGTTAACGATATTAGCACTTTGGGAAAGATCCTTACAGCAATTAGACCCAAATTTAGTCATGAATGCAACTGCATGTAGACTAAAAGACTTGGATAATATTACAGCAAATAAGAGTATTATTAAGTACTTACAGTCAAATCCAGGTTCTGCTGTCATGAATTTTATGTATGTCCCTAGTGTTCATGATGCTCTTTTTCAAATTGCTTCTCTTGGAATTGATAAACTGAATGAGTTGTCTTCAACTTCTAAAGATTCTATTGTTGTTGCTAAATCTTTGGATGTAATTGAAATGGTTTTAGAAAGAGAGAAGTTTTATGTTGATGAATTGCTATCGATTATTGTCCTCCCAGATAATCCATTTTACATGCCTTATGATGTTGGTACTTCCGGTTTTTCGTCTTTTTTTGATACATTATTACTACACCTTCCATTTGTTGCTCACATTTCTCTTTATGTTGGTTCATCCAATTTGCAATTGGCTCATGTTTCACTCAAGATATTTACTAAAATTATCAATTCACCCACGTTTAACGGCGTTCAGTCCAGTTTGGATAATAATTTGTTAAGTAAGAATAGGCTATTGACTATGTTAGAAACTGTTGACGAATCTACAAGAATTAGATATGCATTCATAGATCAATTTGAATCTCCAATTTGGGAATCAGAATCTATCGGTATTAAAATTGAATTGTTGCAGATGCTTATCAATACATTAAATAACGGTAACTTCAGCTCAAGTATTGCACATTTTTTATTAGGGTATGATACTAAAAGAATGACTTTTGGAAAGGAAAATGAAGAAGGTACCATAAACTCATCTAGATCTTTATTAATGACACTTGTTTCTGTCTTGCTGGATACTTTGAGTGTTGTTTGTGATAGCTCAAATATACCGTATGCCCCAGTTAAAATATGTACTTTGATTCTTCAACTTTTGCTAAAACTATGTAAATCATCTTTTGGTGGCTCAGAATTAATAAAACGTCTTAGAGATTCCAATTTATTTATGTTCTTGTTGAAATCCTCAAAAAAGGTTTATGTTGACACTACGTATTGGAATGGCAAAAAGTTTGTTGCTGATTTTTCAACTAATAATAAATTTTCGACCGTTGGTGAAAGTGCTTTGACGTTGATTGACTTCATAAGTTATAGAAATTTAATGTTACAAATGATTGCGTTGGAGCTTCATACAGGCTCACGCACAGGTTCAATTTCTCTAATTGGAAAATATTTTGAAAGCTTAGCAAATACTAATGATTATGTTAGTGGTGCTCCTAAAGTTTTGGAATTATTAGATGTATTAGAATTTATGCCCAAAAATATGATTGGGAAAGCTGATCAATTGTTCTCGAATTTTGATTTTGAATATATTTTACAAAGAATTAAAGTTAAAACAGAGCCTTTAAATGATCAAAGTAACAATTCCCCTTTTGATATGACTGTTGTTGATGAACTGACTAGTTTGTTTGGGAAAGAGTCGCAAGCTATTGGTCTTCTGCGTGCTTCAGAGGCATCTGAAAACTCTATTCTTTTCAATTCTGAAAACGTTAATCTAAAGAAAATATTAGCCAACACGATTACTTTTGATACTCTTAAGAGTTCATACTTCCAGTTTTTACATTCATGGGTTATCTTAGTTCAGATACTTGTTACAGATGGTACTTTTAATGCTGCCGAAAGAACAAACTTTATCTTAGAAGTTTTCCAATACGTTATTCCTAAAATTAATGACTTCATTAAAACAGATGTTTCATGTGCAGAAGATTTAATTTCCCTATGCGTTTCTCTTTTCCATATTTATGAAAAAGATAGAGCTTCCATGTTTTCTACGGCTAAAGAACAAGAAACTAGTGCTTCATTAGATTCCACTAGACTATTTCCATTGTTTGCTGCTTGTGTAATGGGTATTGTTTCTCCTCAATCTACTCCTTCCATCAGATCTGATTTATATGTTCTTGCTAATAGTTATGTTCAACAAGCTATGATTAATAGAGGTGTCGTTACTGACTTAATGATTTATGTTCGTTCGATGGATCAAATTTTACTTGGTGTGATTTGTAATGATTCTTTAGTTGGTGATGGTCCGTGCAGAATTACGGCTTTAATTTTCCTAGAATCTTTATTGAAAGTAATGTCATTATTTCAAGGTGCTAACTCTGAAGGAAATTTCATGTTAGATGTTATGTGTAAAAGTAATTACTTATTGCAATTGGTTCAAAAGTTGAAGTCTGCAGATGAAATGTTTAGGATATGTCTTGATGGTGGTAAGAAGGGGGTTACACTGCAATCACTTCTTTATGAATTAACCGCTTTTAAGACATGTATTTACTTCCTAGTAAGACTAGGTCAGGCAAGATTTGGTGCTCAACAATTATTAAATTGTGACATTTTTAAAGTAATTAAAGATTGCAAGTTTTTAAACGTTGATGCAGACTTAGGCTTTGAATTAAACATGGAAGAATATGGTTGTTCTGAAGATGGAAGTGAGAAATTTATCAAAATGAATATATCTTTAGATACTCCCTTGATGCTAACTGCTCCTACTTATAGTTCAACTAGTGCGTCATTAGAAAGCATTTCGTTTTATGAAATATTTATTCCAGTTTTTCAATTGATAAACACTGTTGTGATATCATTGGGTCCTCAAAATGAAGCCAGTTTAAGCCAAGCATCTGAACTCAAAGATCATTTTTCTAAACTAATAACAGCTGTTTTGAAAAGAGAAATAATAATTGAGGATAAGGTTAATAACCGAAAGAGTGAAAGAGGTGATAAATGTGACGAAGATGTGACCGATTATGATAAAAATGGACAGTTTCATGGATTGAGAGAATTGAGTAACTTGTTCACTTTATTAGACACTTTAGTGTAGTTTTTTTTATTAGCCTTACTTTAGTTTTTCAGTTAACTGATTAGGAGTGAATTGTACTTATCTTAAAGTTATATCAATTATTTGTATACTTCAACGTTGTAGAATTGATTTACTTATATTATACATTACACCGTAAATGGATTCATCGTGCGGCTCTCTTGAATCATACACGACCCGATACGACACGATCAACTAGATATACATCGATGTGATGATATCTATGTTCATGTCGTAGCAATCGGTCGAATCCATATATCTCCACAGTTTCACACATATCCACTCGGTATTGATGTCCTCCTATGTCACGTCACCATTCTGGAAAGAAGCCAAGCTTTCCCTAAGTGGTCGGCCAATTCTAGAAAAGAACGAGAGAGAGATTGCAATTCAAGATAATATTGGTCTTTACCAGGATGATTTTAAATTATTGGATTATCAGTGTGGCCGTATCTATTTAACTTCCAGAAGAATAATATATGTTTGCAATGATATAAAAGCTGTTAAACCTCCAAGCGTTTACCTCAGTCTTCTTTCGGTACAGACTATAGAGCTCTACTCAGGTTTTCTGAAGTCTAGTCCCAAGATTATAATTTGTTCGAAGGAACAATCAGTACTGGCAAGCCGGGATTTACAAAGTTTGAAGAATTCTCATAGTGTTCATGACATTAATTGGGTTTGTCCCATTTGCTACTTTTCAAATTTATTAAAAGCTCAGAAGATACCAGCTATAATGCAAGGTGGTAATGAACTTCCTGTTTGCAATTCGTGTGGTGTTAAGGCAGAAATAGAACTGATAGAAAAAATATTAAAAGAAGATCAGAATAATTCAAAGAAACAGGAGGTGGATTTATTAACTTTCGATGGCTCCCAATGTCCTGTTTGTACGTTCATTAATCATCCTTCTATGCAACTCTGTGAAATGTGTGGTTCTCGTTTGGTCTCCTCAAATTTGCATCCAGATTTATTGAAAGCTATAAATAATACAAATAATGATAAATCCATAGATATTGCACTTGAATTCGCCTCAGAAATTCATTCTGGGTTAGTTAATGAAAATATCATCAAATTAAGTTTCAGAAAAGGGGGTATCAAAGCTTTCTACGATCGACTTCAAGATATAATTGAGCAGGCAGAGTGGCATAATGTTCAAGAAAGTAATGGTGCAAATAAAGGTGCAATAAAGGTAAATGGTGACGATTACGTGAATTTATCCACAAAAGTTATCACAGAAAAGTTTGCTACAAGTTCACTTCAAGATAAATCTCCTCAGAGTGTTGGAATTCATGGACTACAGGTAAGTAATTCTAGAAAGAAGCATGAAACGTCACTTTTGTTGAGTAATTCGCTAGAGGATTTAGAAAATTTGATGGCCAAGGGAAAAGAACTAATTAAACTGGGACAGTCTTATCAGCATGTATTAATGAGCACAGATGAACACAGTTCAAATCAAATTGATGAAAACTTATTGCTACTACGTAATTCTAAGGCTTCAATTAAGATATTAGATAGCATTCTTACTAAAGATGATTTTTCAAGATCATATTCAAATTCCACAAAATTAAGCGGCCTATTAAATTTAAAGAAAACCTCTGAAAAGAAGTCCAATTCTAACAAAAGTGGTTATTCTGACTTATACATTGAAGAATTATCTAGACAACTTCATGAGTTCATTCTCGATGAAAATATCTTGGACAAACATAACGGCTTGATCACTCTTTATGAGCTATATAATATCTATAATAAAGCAAGGGGGATCAACCTAATATCTCCGTTAGAACTATTCGATGCTGTTTCTCTCTTTGATAAGTTAAATCTTAACTTAAAATTAACAGAAATTATATCAAAAAATAATGATACAACCAAGGAAAAATTATATATTGTGAGCAAAAACAAAATCTCTTCCTATTCTCTCTCGCGGAAGCTATTGAGCTATTTGATTGAATGTCCTGGAATTTCCATATTAGAACTCCAAAAATTGGATGATTTCAACATGAATTATTTAATTATTCAAGCTCTATTAAGCAATTTATTGAGCGATGGTGATATTGTAATTGATCAAATGATACAAGGTGAGTTCTATTACCCAAATATAATATCGCAATATGAATGGACTGCTGAAGAATACTCAGAAAATCTGATCAAACCAGAAAGTTTGGAAGTGAAATTACAATTTCCAGTCGGCACTGATTGTGCAAAAAAAACTGCAAAACCTTCTACCAATTCACTTATCAGTTTATTTAAATCTTCTAACAATGACTGCCTTTTTACTAGCCAAGAGAGATTCAAAGAATTCGAAGATTTGGAGTTCAATTAAAAACTTATGGCCCATTTACTGTGTATTAATATTCTAGAAGTAATACAATGCTGTGAAAATATGCTCGTATATATCGTGTCATAAATTATATAAAAAGTACTATACAATAGCTATGCTGGTCATTAAATAAAGGATATGCAAAGATAACTTTAATGAGCGACTAAATGCTCTTTGAGGGGATCTGTGAAATGAGTCTAAGAAGGAAAGGAAGATGGTTCCGATGGTGAAGTACTAGCAACTATTTTTGGTAACTCTTGAATTTGTTCAATAACAAAGTTTTTCTCAACTGTGAAAAGATCGTCATTCTGTCTTCTGTCTGCGTTAAAATCATCTAAAAATTTTAACAGTTTATCTCTATTCTTAATCAATATGTCTGTAATAGGCTTTGTCTTCCTTGGATTTGCAACGAAAACTTTGAATACATTAAAAGACTCAATCTGAATGTTTTTGGATTTATCTCCTAGTAGAATCATTATTATCTTAAGATTATGCGGAGAACTGACATAAGCGGTCATCAAAGAGTAGTTAGTTTTGGATAAAATCAGCTGGGATAATAATCTTATAGCCTCCCTTTTTGTGACATAATTACTTGAAGTTATTAAGCTGTTTATGTTATCGATGAATCTTGCTTTATGCGTATTGAAAAATTCAGAAGTTGCTTTCTTATGTAAGGTTAATAAATCGATTAATATAGAAAATGCATCTGTCGAAATTTCAAAAGATTCTGATTGACAATAATCGAAGTAATTCCAAAATGATGAGTCAAACAAAAGAAATTGAGTGACTTGCTCATACTTAATAGCATCCTTCAACATGTTTGTAGTGTGTATTGATATTTCTGGATTTTCAGTTCCTTTCATTAGCAAAATAAGTATGTTTGTCCTCTGGAGTAAATAATCAACTGTAGGTGACCTGTTAGCAATTTTGCGTCTCAATAAAGAAGTAAACAACAACACAACTACTTTTCTAGAATCAAATTCTATATTAACCAAGTTTTGAATTAATAAATGGAGAGAGTCTGATGCATAAACTTCATGTGCTAGTTGTGCCAATTGATCAGGTTGAGGTTCTCCAGAGAGAGAATCATCAGGACCACCATTTAGAATAGACTTTATACCTATTAAGTATCTCGTAATTTCATCTTGAACTTTTCTTTTATCATTAGCTGTATCCAATTTTGTTACTTGGTCGTTCATAGCTCTCACCAACTCAGCTGGTGTTTTGGGATTCCTTTTAAACAAGAAGGCCATCTTGGTTGATTCTATTTGTTTCTCTTTGTTTCAAAGAATATGGTACTCCAAAGGTGATAAGGTAAGTGTCCTTGTTAGTTTGGAAAGTGTAAAATATAGATATAGATGAATTATAACAGGTTGTGCTCTATAAGGCCATACGCTGTTTTGCAATAGGTCAGATCAAATCAAGATGACATTCGTTGTTGTTGTAAAAATAACCACAGGGCGAGCTGACCACACTGCACAGCCCTTTTTCATTGCTGGCGGAAAAAAATATATGATAAAAATATATCCCTTCTTCCGGGATCGAACCGGAGACCCTAAGATTTCTAAGGTAAATTACAGTCTTATGCTCTTCCAACTGAGCTAAGAAGGGACTTTCTATAATGGCAAAACTTGTATCTTAATTATTGTAATCTTGAATAGCATGTACCAATAATAGAATTATTGTGAATTATCTATCTACCCTATCTTTCTTGCACTTTATATATCCAAATTTACATATACTGTCAGAACTATGGTACTCATAGTAAATAAAATAGTTAATTCTACCTTCAGCTATGTGGCGCACGAAGTATAAGGAAGGCTTTCATTGGTTAACGATTTCCATTGGTTAATTCACGAATGGGAATCTATAGACTTCTTATTTCTAGAAATGACTTATATACTTATATAGTGTAAAAGAGGGACAATAAAGTTTTATCATAAATTAATCCCGGTTAGTATTCTTAGTATATAAAGCAACTTATATTTACACAGCTACCAATTGTACCTTCCTCTACAACAAGACCCTCAGTTGTATTTAAACCACTAAGGGGATATTTACAATTGGTAGAGGTCAACATATCCATTGGATTTGTTACTCGATACTCCGATATATACCTATTTTACAAATTGCTTTTACACATTTTACACAGCAAAGACATATTATTACTCCAAACCACCTTATTACAGTAAATGTAAGAAGTTTGGCGAATGATAATCTCGGTGTCCAAATGTCCAAGTTCGTTCTATGAAAGATATGTGTGTAGAATTCTTCTCCAAAAATGCACAAACGATAAAGTAATAAAAATGTGCAAAGTATCAAATATATAAAAAAGTCAGGTGAGACAAAATCAAACAAAACATAATAAGAACTGAAATTAAACCATATAATAGCAATTCATCCCAGTTAAGTCATTCAACGTGGTAATATTATAGAGTTGCTTATCTGGTGAACAGTTGGTACTGTATGTTCATTTTATTTCTCAATAAAGTCTTAATTGTTGGCATTTCCTTTGTTATTGTCTCAGAAGTTTTCTAATATGAGACAAAAGAGAAAAGCAAAAATCAAGGCCATTATTTCTCAGATTTTGTTTTATTCCCCTCATTTTAACAGTTTAGATAGATCTAGCTTCTGGAATGCACTTTGCCATGTTACATTTTAGAGGTCTGCATAGGATTGTAAAGAACGTTACTAATAAATTAACTAACCAATAAATATTGTAGAAAAAATTCAAATTTAAAAATATGGACGAGTTGGGAGTTGAACCCAAGACCTCTCCCATGCTAAGGGAGCGCGCTACCAACTACGCCACACGCCCAATAAAATTCCGATACCGGGAGTCGAACCCGGGTCTGCCCGGTGAAAGCGGACCATGATAGCCGTTACACTATATCGGAATTGGTTGGCTTCAAACAAGGGGCACTTGATTTGATACTTGAATCTAACTCTGATTACTTGTTAATTTGTATTTATTTGATACTGAAACTTACATTATTAAGATAAAACAAACAAGCGAAGAGAGGTAGGCATTTATATTATTTGGATACTCCTGAAATAACACTAAAACTTGGGAACAAGCCCATATATACGTAGTCGGGTGTCAGATGTAAAAACAGAGGTCATCAATAAACTATTTCAACAATTTATTAGAGAATATATAGTGAAAATTAAAGAAATAAAATTAAAACTGGGAGCAGGCCCTTATAGTTAAATATTCGTTATGAAAACTGAAATCATTAATGAACTTGTCTGACTTTCACCACTTATAGTTTACATCTATAGACACTAAAATAGCGAGTTTAGTATTAAAATATATTTACTTCTCTTTTTCCTTTTCTTTTTCATTTATTTCTGATTTAATTCTCTAGGATTTCTTTCACCACTCCACTAAGCTCCTTTGTTAATGATATGTACTGTAAATGGTATATGAATAAGTAATATAAATATATATGGTAGGATTATTATATAGTTTATTACAGATAATTATAGCAGGAGTAGAATCAGCTATAGGATTATCAATATTAGTAAGTTTTAATAAATTACACGTGGATCAGATGAAATATTAATAACTAATTGTATCATTAATATATACTATATTCTAATGTGATGATAGAAGAACATGGGTATAGAATATTTAACTATCAATTGAGGTTTTTTAATTGATAAAATATTAGTATCTGTTTTAATACCTCTTGTAACAATATCAGGAAAAATTATTTATAATTTAATTCAGAGACTATAAATGAAAAATATTATTATTATGATAAAACATTTTTATATTGATTAATTGGATTTACAGAAAGTGACGGCAGTTTTATATTAAATAAACCTGCCAAAAATCGCTTAACTTCAGGAAATATAGGCTTATTGTCTAGCTGTTTAATTATCAAGTTAAAGACCGTAGCCCATGCTCATCATGATAATTAAAAGTCATCTGAAGTTAGGCCCATTCCAAAATAGGATTCTCATTGAAATATTCGTGCGATTCGAAACTTTTTTTTTAAACAGTTAAGCGACCAAAGTGCAATTTGCGAAACTTCTCTAAAGACATTACCATGACGATATAATGTTGAGTTATTTCGCTAGAACACCACTGACTAACTAATTTTTGTTGATAAAAAAAGAAAATTAGGCCTCATAAATTCAAATAATGTAAAATAAAAACAAAACAGATTGCGGCTTCTGAGGATTGAACTCAGGACCTTCAGATCTTCAGTCTGACGCTCTCCCGACTGAGCTAAACCCGCTTTGATTGGTTTGAAGGCCCATTTAGTCAATTATTACTGTTCTTAGTTAAGCTGAGAAATTATTTGTTGACTTATCCTTGATTCTTTAATAAGTTTTTAAACAGACATCCATAAATTTCTGTCGGAACTACGATGCTCATAGTACATCGCAAATGGGACTGTATTGATTTTATATAAATATGAGGAATAATCCTTAATTCTAGGATTGATTTACTTATATAGTGAAGAAAGAACAAACCAAGTCTTATCAAAAAGCTTAATCCCGGTTAGAATTCTTAGTATATTAAGCAACTTAACTCACACAGCTACAAATCCCAAATAACAGTTGATCCAACAAAAAACTTTAATCTAACCCTGATAACACTGTTAATCGTTGTTAATTGATGCTAAACTTATCTGAAACTACACGCTTGATTTTTTTGAAAAAGCATGACAATCAGTTCCTCAGAGGTTCTGTAAAAAGTTAACCAAATAATAATCTTATGTTCCTTTGCTATTCAAACAATGGTGGTATTGCTCATAATTTATTTAACTAACAACATATTTTGGATGTGTTTGAAGAACTAAAGTTGGAATTATATCTACAGTGTGTGGCTGATGGTGTGAAAGTTTTCACTGAGTCCTTTACTGAATATGAAAATCCCATTTATCTTGGGGATTAATCTCCTCAAAACATTATGCTAGCCTAAAATAGACCTCCACATGGATATACAACAGGGAATAGTTCAACAAATGGGGCTTCATCTTCTATGTGTAATATGTTCCTTCGTTACATTTTGTGAATAGAAGTAATTATTGGTTAGACTCTGGTGTTTCTGATTATATTTCAAACAACCGTAGACACTTTACTGACTTTACCGAATTTCTTGGTGATGGTAGCATTACAAATCCAAGATGTTGGGAGTGGCCCAAGATATAAAATACCTGCTTCTTTTCTTCTTATTTGTCTTTTAAATTTATACTCTATATACATCATTTTCGAAAAATAATCGGATGAGGTTAGTTCTTGGGAAGTTATTAGAGGTGATTCGAGAGAAGTCAAAATTTTAATTCCTTCTGCTATCGTATCTCGTATACGATTATACTACCAATCAAAAGACTTCTTTTTATAGATGTGTATTGTTAGAACTTAGGTTATTTGACTACTTCAAACATTGCTTTGCGTTAGAAGATGGTACTAATAGAATTATCAAGACGTCTTCCTTTAAGGCACTAACTAACTTTGCTAAGACCATTTGAAGATGGTGAAGTATATTCTGACTATTGCATGGATTCAAAATGTTATGTCTATGTCTCCTTTTGTTTCTGAAAGAGACATTCGAGTGATGCCTAGCTCATGTTGATCCTGATTACAAACCAGAAAACCAACCTTTTGATTTTGAAGATAGTGTGGTTGCTTAGCCACCTATAGTTGAAGTTCCTCAAGATGATGAAAGTGATACCACTTGTTGAAGAACTAATATTCGAGACTCTCTCTTGAAGAGGTAATTGTATTGGTGGAATAAATAACTGATGATCTATTACTTTTTTAAAAAATAAAACTATATAGTGAAAGTCAAAGAAATACGAATAAGAGTTGGAAACAAGTCCTTATATAAATAATCAGTAGCAGCATTATATGGGCTCCCATTGTTATTTACAAATTTCAAATACTAAAATTATGGATATATTAGTTCCTTCTGAATGGACCCTTGAACAAGATTCAATAAACCCTTTGATTGGATATTACGACTTAACAACTTTGAAACATACATATCTTATTTCTGGTAATCTTTATTAATAAGCCATTCCAACATTCCCCAATTATACCAAGACTTGTGTGCGTATATCGATCTCCCATTACATTATTTTCTCAACTCTTCAATAGTATGCAGAAAAGAAGAGTGGATTATGAGAAGTGTGTATTGTGTCTTTTCATAGAAAATGCTGGGAAGCCGAAGGTCTTTATATATAGATTATGTAGATAAACAACTGTTACCCAATCTTATGGAGAATTATTTTAGGTTAGAACAATATTTCAACAATTTTCTTAAGCACTGATATGAGCCTTTTCGATTCCTTCTCGAGTAAACAAAAGGTTGTTCTTCAGACAGTTAAAGAAAGGAATGTTTAATATGGGAGTGGAAAAATATAGCTTGCATACTAACGGCAGTCAATTTTTTTTGAGCAAAGTAAATGAGTTTTAAAGTGGTCTGTGAGATTTTTAAGCTTATACAAGCGACAAGAAAAAGAGGTAGGTATTTAACTTTAACAAAATGAGTATAGTCCACAATTATAGAGCGGCAAAAGTTTCAGAAGAAGATAGTTTAGAATAATTTCTAATTGAACGACCAGCCATACATAGTTCACATATATGAGAATTTTTAGCTGGAAAGCCAAGTTTCTTCAAAACAGCACTGGAAGGTGTTGTTGAACTTAAACTATTCTATGTTCTACGTCAGTGGGATAGTTTAAAAATGATGTATATAATACAAATTTAAATAAGAAGAGAAGAAGCAGGTATTTTATCTCTTGGGGGCACTCCTAACATAAGAAGAAGATTTCAGAAAGAGTGTTGATTTGATCTTACGGAGACGTATTTTAGTTTAGCACAATATTTCAACACATCAAAACACTCAGCTTACTTTCAACTCGGCGATTAATGTTCTTAAAATCTCTCAAAATTTCAATTGTCTTTTCAGAAACTTCAGATTTGGGTTTCAAAACTCTACTATTGATGAACTTGCATTTTCTATCAGTGATCTATAAACCATAAGCACCATTGATTGGGACAATGACATCAACTTGCAATAATTCACCTATAGTAATAATATATTTACCACTTTTGGGATCAGAATTTGAACAGCGAACTACCTTTGGAACTCCAGAAATAATTTTGTTAAACAGAACTTGAATACGTGGCTCAGTTAACTGCTGAACAGAAATAATATTTCTCGGGGAGGATTTGACTAACTAACTTGATATCATCTTCAATAGTGCACTTAGAGGAAGCCTTAGCAGCTGTACTATCCATGAAAGATCAGCAAGCAAAAGTTCTTCTTCTGCTTGTTTTACAAAATCTAGAAAGATAACCTGCCTTTTTTAACACAGTACCAACATATTTGTTATCTTCCCTGATTAAAATAAATATTTTGAAAGGAGTCCAAAGTATCAAAAGCTTTGTTCAATTCGGCAAATAAGTTGATACTTAAGTTTCAAACTTGGTCTTGATTAAGGAGCGAATTTGAATGTCTTGGATGACGGACAAAGTAAGTTGCCTTTAAAAATGAGTTAACGTCCAAGTACTAGTATGCTAGTATTCCAACCTCATTTTCAACAATAAGTATGTGACTCTTTATTGAAGAGATAATTATATTGATGGAATAAATAACTGATGATCTATTACTTTTTTTAAAATAAAAGTATATAGTGAAAGTCAAAGAAATACGAATAAGAGTTGGAAACAAGTCCTTATATATATATATAAATAATTAATAGTCTAATTAATTAACACTAATAATCTTAATTAGTAAGCCAACATTACCAATTTTAGGTTACCAAACTATTTCAACGCCCTACCAGAAACTAAAGTTGACTTAAATAAAAATAGCAAACAGAGACAAATTAGCCAAGGACTAAGGAACAAAAACTAGTAGTTCTCTGAAGTAATCATCACAGAGTATTTTTCAAACACAAAACAGTAAGAAAAATATAAAGTAGCTTTCTCTACCATGTTCTGAAACTAATAGTAAGTAATAAATGGAAAAAGAGTGAAATTTGGGAGTCTAACTAAATATCAGAAGAGCAGCGATATCAAAAGCAGCACTGACTTGAGTAAACATGCCACAGCTAATAAATAGTTAGTTTTCCAGCAAGTTAGATCTTGGACAAACAACTTCAGCAAACATCTAGATGACTTTCAATAGATGAAGGCCTAATGATTATCAATGCAGAACTAAGAGTTCAACATTTATTTTTAATTCCCAACTTTAGTAACTCTAAAAGGATCTAATTAACTTCATCAGCTTTTCCCAACAGTGTACCATTTTTAATAACTGATAAGCATTCATACTAAGGTTTCATAATTCCAGGTCTTATGCCGAAGCTTTCCACAATAAATAGAAGTAGGCACAAGCAAACAATTGGATACGATATATATATATATTAATTTGCAAATGAACGTAAGTTAAGAAGTATTATCATTTGAGTCAACAATGAAGGCTCCACTCAATGGATACCACAAGGACAGCACAGGTTGGATTACAGTGGTTCTAGTTTTAAGCAATGATAAGTCTTACGTATGCTGTGACTCTTTCATTATGTAATTCTAGGCATTCTACATTACATTTCAAAAGGTCAGAAATACTTATGCGGCTGTTTTTAAATTATTATTGAAGTTACTAGTGCGAAATCGAGGTGGAACTATTTATCTTTGAATTTGTGTACTACCTTTCACTCTTAGGTATTACACGCTCTTTATTGAAATATATTAAGACCTGTGGTTTTCCAGATTTCAATTGTTTTTCTCGCATACACTATGAAGGGACATAGAATACACACTTCACACTTTACTTTTCACCTATTAACAAGTTATATATATCCGTAACTTTTGCAACTATTTGGAAATATGTTTTTATAGAGAATTGCACGAAAGAATCATACTTATCACCAATCAATCATTTTTGCTACAAGAATCCTGACACTAAAAAGTTCCTATCTTATATTCCTCCTTTAATCGCAATGGGATGTTATTGTTTAAAAGCCACCTTGATTGTGAGTAAATCAAAATAAGATTGTAAAAGGAAAAGAGGGTATTTATATTAAATTTAAAAAAGTATGTTTATGAGGAATAATAGGAATAATAGTATATTAGATAAAAATAGATTAGATGAAGAAAAACTCGAATTATAATAATAATTCAAGTCTTAATTAGTTTCTGTAATTCAGGTACTCCTTTAGGTTATTCAACTATTTAATTTACCTGGGAATACACTAAAATTTCTTAGTCTGGTAATGATATTAGCAAGCTTAAAACTAACTACCAGTAGCCAATTTCTTTCTGATGATGAGCAATATGTTCAGCAAGTAAGATACACCATTGTAGTTTTCAAATATAATAGGCTCAACTTCACAATGAAGACTTAACTGGGCTAACAATTGTTCTAACTTGGTAAATTCTTTCCCAGCTCCTGTAAGTGCCTTATATTCGACCTCTGTTGAATATAGAGAACCGTTTGTTGTTTTTTACTTCTTCGGATTATAGCTGCATTAGCAAATTTGAACACATAACCAGAAACAGGCCTTTTCTATCTTGTTAGTCGTTTCTTTAATCAGCATCACAATAACCAATGATGTTATAGTTAGCAGATTTTGAAATACCAGGGACATATCAGAAGTATTTTGAGATAGTGAAGCACAGATTTAGCAAGTTTTAAATAGACCTCAAGTGGTGATTGAAGAAAAGAACTTAGCCATGAGACATGCCAAGTGATACTTGGTAAATATCCATGACCGGACTACAATCCTTCATGCTAAAGTGGGTGGATAATTAATGTTTAATTTAAGCAATGGAAACAGAATTATTTGAGCAGAATAGAAGATCTTAAACATATAAACCTATTAGTACAATAGTGCCAGTTTCACATACCATAATCAGTGGGAGCCCGAATAAAACCAAAAGAAGTTAAGGCATCATTCATTAATCTTGTCTTTCCATCATAAAGGAGCTTGTTTTAAACCATACAAACTTTTCTGAAATTGAAACTGAGCCCTCCAAACAAACACTAGTCTAACCCTATTATATCTAATAACAGGTTTTCAATAATTCTACCAGAAGTATCAGGTAATTAAGATTCGTTTTCAGTAGTAGCACTTGATTTATTCTCATCTGGAGATGACTCAGTTTTGTCAGATGATCCTCTTTTTTTCAACAGGAGTAAACTTTGAAGGACGCTTTTCTTTCGGAATTCGGGCAAACACTTGGAATCCAAGAGAACAAAAAAACCCATAATTTGGTTTATAACCGGTCTATTTTTTAAACAAAATTTCATTATCAATAGCGGAGTTTGGTAGTCCATTAATCAAAAACTCGGCACAATGAATAACTTCAGACCAAAATCTTTCATCTAAACCAGAGGAAGCCAACAACGTTCTTGTTTTTGCTTGCCGCATTCGATGCATTCTTTCAACAACCCTATTTTGATTGGATTTATATATGGTACAGTAAGCTGATGATGGATTCCTTTGTATTTAAGAAATGACATGAATCATTATTGACTAACTAACCCCCCATTGTCTGTTCTTAAAGAAACTACTCTCAATGCACGTGAGCTGAAGTGATTCTCAACATGAAAAATATAGGACTTAATAAATATGGCAGATTCATCTTTTGACGTGAAAGGATAAACAAATTTAACAAAGTGAGTGAAGTCGTCACCTATGCCAGAGATTGGAAATGGACCAGAAACATCAGCTTGTCGAACCGGAGCTAAATTTAGGTACATGTTTAACCTATCTACCATGAGCGCAACTAGAGCAGATTTGGCAATCACAAGACACACATTAGTGTCAGTGATAGTAGACGACTTACGTAAAGTAGTGCTATATGGATTACAAAACTGTAAATTTGCACAGAGACTTGGTTAAATCAATTTTCACTGTCAAAAATAAAGGCAGCAAATAGAACTTCTTTCTTTGAAGACTAAAATATGGAAACCAAGAATAAAGCGAGTAGATCCATTACCGGTGAGGGTAACAGTATCAAAACCAGAGATTGTAGAATTATATTCACAGCATTCAAAAATATCTTCTCTATTACAACTAACGTGGGAGGATCTAACCAATAATGACGAGCAGCATTTGACTCTACCAATCTTACCCTTTTTAGAGATAGGAAATTTTATTGCAAAAAAAAGCAGATTAATCATTGGATGGATGAATTGGAAGGACTAACAGAAGTAGACGAAGAGAAAGCTATCAAGTCTTGAACCTTTCCATAACTCCCATCAAGGAAATCTGAGATCAGCAACGTTCAGCATCAGAGTTCTTCAAATTATGAAGAAAGATAAGACCCAAAAATTGACCAACAGTTCAACTTGAACGAATTACGAATTTTAAAGTTTCTAAGCATTACCAGCAGATAGGCCGACAACTATAGTATCTTTTTTCATATTCAAAATAACCAGCAAAATCTGGACTATATAGCTTAAAAGTAATGCTTATTTCTACTCCAGATGTTGTAGTTACCAGTAGAACGTAATTTTCCAAAGGATTGAACACCAGAAATGGCGGCGAAGGAATTCATGACCTGTTGAAGAACTAGTATTCTAAATCTCAACCTCATTTTCAACAATAAGTAAGTAACTCTCTATTGAAGAGATAATTAATTATATTGATGGAATAAATAACTGATGATCTATTACCTTTTTTTAAAATACGAATAAGAGTTGGAAACAACTCCTTATATATATAAATAAGTATCAAATGTAAAAATAGAAATAATTAGTAGTATGATTTAACACTAATAATCTTAATTAATGATACAATTTTATATAAGCTAACTATTTCAAGACAAATGGGGTGTTTTCCGAGGCTACCAGTCATCACAGCAAGATGGGAGAGTCATTAATACTGTCAGACCAAATATATCAAAGATCCTAAATCCGTTCACATTAATACTGCTAAAACATACGCTATGATAATTTAAAAGGTACCACTGATCTAGGCCTCTGTTGAAGTTGAACTATTCTAAGTTCAATATCCATGAATATTACAATGTATATAGTATATGTCTTAAAAACAAATAATCGAAAAGATGTAGGTATTTATATATTATTTGTCTTTAATTAGCTTGCTTATATTTAAGTGGAATTGTTTTTTGGGTGGCCGGTGTTTGAGTGTCTGGTACACAGCAAGCATAGCTAGCGCTTTGGCTCAGGGTACACACAATATGGTATATCAAGGTGGTCTGCGTCATGTTTGCTTATACTTTGTTGGATTGAAACAACAGAGATCTGTGTATCTATTTAATGCAGGTCACTGGTATTGACATGGTATACTCTTGGGTTTGACTGATAGCCATTTGACGATTCGTTATCCCTTTTGTTCCAAGTGCTCCTATATTCTACAATTTCGTTTGAGTTATAA